>JAJEKV010000077.1:4046652-4202439 GCA_021234155.1 Isoetes taiwanensis | reverse complement strand
CGCATGCCACCAAATTCAATTACAATATTACTATCCCTTAATTACGTCTTGGCTTAATTCAGCCCATCCACCATCTCAGAGTCTCTCTCAAAACATGGAAAGCATCTCTGCTCTCACCACGGCATCGCGAGTTAAAAGCACTTTTGCCTTAATAATGCTTTTCGCCGTTCTTTCCTCCACTAACCATTACCCATCCAATTAACGACTAATTCCTGTATGCATCAGGGCCGCAATGCAAGTGAATGGGCCTTCAATTTCGAAATCCTGGCGAGAACTATAGAGCCCGGCTCTGTTGATCAAAAGCCATCAATTCATGCCTTTACGCACAATTTGTCGTGGTTTCCAGAAGCAATTTAAATTTGAATTCGTCACGGGGCGGGGTAGGCACCTGTTTGGGTTGGGCGAAAAGTCATGGCTGGTTGTGTTTGAGATGAACGCGACCGTATGTAAGAACGTTCAAAAACGGTTCCAAATGCACGAAAGTTCAACATCATAATGGGACATAAGCGCCATATCCTTTTCTTGTATATAAATACTATTTATTCTATTATCCTTAGTTGGACCCTTGTATGTGTAAAAGTTGTCCTCATTTTATTACACCAATATTGGTGGATCGGTACTGGTCTCCCAGTACCATCAAATTCCGTACATATCGCTTCGATAAGGCAATTGGTATTTGCCTCATTTGATATAATGCATAGTATAGGACATAGGAAGGCAGCCATACGTTTTTAGGTTATGTTTGAACAAATATGGCCTTACCTTATCGAAACCATAAACTCCAAGATTCTATTTAAGAGTATATATATTAGACGACGGAAAATTGTGGGGGAATTTTACATGAGACATAGAAGTTATTCTTTAACATTGGTTACAAAAGTGGGCCATTGAAAATAGGGGTGTCACTAGGCGTGAAGCCGAAGCATTGTTTGACTTGAGTGGTCAAGAGATTGCAATGAAATGAAAGCCCCCTCCCTACAAGGACTAAACTTGGGTCAGCTCGAACCCAAAATGAAGCTCAATTTGCACAAATGCCAAAACTCGTATCTTTTCGGGTTCTCCTTGATATCCAATAAAATAAATATCAACACAACTACATACAGATTAATATACAGTTGCACAACTATGGGATACTTTGTTAAAGAGAAAAAAGGAAAGCATAAAGACATGATGAAATACAAATCATGATCTGGTGGCACCAACCTGAAAACAACAAATAATGAATTCGTGATGGTGACAACATACCACAGACCACTAACAACAACTACAAAGAATACAGGCATAATAAATTCAAGGAGCAATTCTGATTTCTGTCGAGAAAAAACATTAGGGCCAGACACAATCAAAAAACAAGGGATTTGGTGAAAATATAGACTGATTAAAAAGCTTAGCATCATATTTCTCCACTATTGCTTACATACATGGCAGGGTCAAGAACACCAATCCTCAGAGCAAGAAAGATGCTAAACATTAAATTAGATCAAGACTGCAGAAGGAAGATAAAGGTCAAAGAAACTTTACAGTGCGTTGAAGACTTGTTTGCCCATCCATGCATTGAGGGATTGCATTTGAAACACTTCCTAGTGGGACAACGAATCCATAAAGTGCTATCTACAAGAAAAATTACCATAGCTAAGCTTGAAAAACGAGGTCTAGAAAACACAAAATTGGTTGCCCCAGAAGAGTCTGTTTGCTTGGCGACCCTCCTCTTCAGGACTGTCTTCTACCACAGAGTTTTCTACAATACCCGGCTCAGCTCTCAAAGTTTTGGGTCCAATAGCAATATCCGTATGTGTCAAAAAGATTAGAAATTTCAAGAAGTAGATTTTTATAACAAGGTTAAGAAATTTCAAATAAATTGTGGTGTGCTATCATCTATGTTTCCTCTAGGGTGGCTTTGTCCCTAAAAGCAATGTGGAAATTAGAGATGGCTTTTCGCCAGATAATTGCCATGTGGCAGCCCATGCATGTCGCGAACTCGTCGTTACGACAGAATGAACGTCGTTTTCTGTCTGACATTTGACACTCGCTGGCGGCATATAGGGTGAATGGGATTTACTAAACGACTTTTACGGCTTACTCACTCTAGCATTGTTGACATATAAAAGGTGAATGGGATTTCCCTATGGGAAGGTAGGTGAAATGTCAGTTTTGCAAAGTTTGAAATCCAACTCGTAGAATATTGAAGACAAATGCAACAGTTGGTATCTTGGCTGAAATGTCTTATAATGATTTCAGCTATTGAAGCAAGTGCATAGAATGCGTGGACATCCCTTTGTATGTAGCTCGAGAGGGTTTGGGAATATTTGTAATACAAGGGACATGGAATGGAAGGTCAGGTGGTGGAGGGACATGCAAAATGACCAAATATATGCTTATTGTCTTGCAAGTGGATTTTGAGTTTAATTCTTCTATTAGAATTGGTGCAAAGACACCTTAACATGCTGTGGCATTTTGTGAAAACTGGCTGTTGTAAATATTTTAGTATGATTATCGAAGATTTTCTTAAGATTCCTCTAAATTCTCTATGATTCCTTCAGCATTCTGAAAATGTCCTCAGGTCGCATTCCCAAAGTTCCATCAAAAATACTCCAATATTCCCTTAGATAAGCTCAAGATTCTGGGGTCCTCTCAAATTCTCCAAGATCCCATTGGTTTCATCAATGTTGTCACTAGAGTTCCTTTGAATATCCACAAAGCAATCGGGTTCCTTATGCATGGTGCTACTTTTAAATATCTCTACATGAGGCCACGTATTGCTTTAGTGTTCCAAAGTCCCTTCTGATTTAGGTAAGAATTTTGTTAATTTCATTGGATTCGTCAAGATTCTCTAAGTTTCTTCAATATTCTGTGAAGTTTCCTTGAAATCTTTAAGTTTTTGTGAAGGTTCCCCGGATTTCCTCCGCTAATTTTTTGAAAAAAATCCTTAAGATTCTTTAATGTTTTGTGACATTCTCTTTAGATTCCTTAAGGTTCTCTTCAGACCCCCTAAGATTGTCTTGAACTCGATTATGTGATGTCCCACTACAATGAAATGTTGTTAAAGCACTACTTCTTTGAAAGCTCTTGATGAGTCGAGTCCAATGACATACGCACTGCTCTGTTCTAACACATTAATTGCAACTTACAAGCCTTTGAAGTAGTTTGTAAAAGGCGCATCTAATGCAATTTTAACCTACTACTTAATTGCTCGAAGTGTGAGGCCCTGTAAAATTCTCTTTCCAAGCTGTCTTTTGGTGCGATTGAATGAGTAAGAAGGTCGAGAGGGACATTTTTCCTCTACCGACTCCGCAGGTTTTGGGTCTATAGTGTAATAATGAACCGTGCCAATCGGTAACATGCAGGTGGAACCACATTGGTATACATGTTTCATCTGATTCTTTGCATTTCCTCAAAGCATTTTATGACAAACAAATCATGCTAGTTGATATCATGTGATTGTTTAATTATGTCACGATATGGTTCCAAGGCTACTTTTTTGACACTTGAAAATGTAACCTTGTCTAGTTTTATTCCAACTCACGCAAGCAAAAGCTTGGTTCAAGGAAAAAAAAAAAGTTTGGCCATGATCTTTTGTAATTGTTGAATTCCATGTTTTTGGTTGGCAAACTATTCAAATCCTTGCATGATTTCTTCAAGCTACTACACTTGGCATAGACTATAGTGGGACTTGTGGTTGTAGATTGCATCCAATGATCTTCATGTGGATGGCCCTGTGAAAACATGATCAGGTTTTCCATTGATTTAAATCTTTGGGCTGGAGAAAATGTTCATAAATGGCAGAACTGAATGCGCCATTATATTCTTTCGGTTAGCTAAGCAAAGGCCATATCAAAAGATACAGCAGGCATGTTTTAACTCGATAATGTGGCTATCGGTACTCAGCTTAGCTAAGCAAGAGTACATGTCAAAAGAATGCAACTTGAGGATGTTTTACATAAACACAAATCAATGGAGAATTTTCTTCATTGGTTCACATGCTGGAATGCAAAAGTTTTAAACCACTTCACGTTGGGCGATTCTAGCTACCCGAATATCCTATGGAACTTTCCTTGTGATGAAATAAAATGAGGAGGGAAAAATCAGCCATCCCGGTGAAGTCGATCGGCGGTAGAGTGATGGGTTACTACGTTGGGTGGCTTTCCTACGGGAAAACTGATTCTGGGAGGAGTCAAAAGCGAGGCCTTCGCGCCCGCAGCGTCGACTGACTTTTCCCTTCGAATCAAGCCGAAACTTCTCTATAAAATAAAATAAGTCGTGGTTATTACTGGTGCATTATACGATGATGCCGCGATCACGTCCCCTCCACAGCGGAATGGAGTAGGGTCACTTTCCATTTGCTTCGATACGTAGCGAGTGGTATTTTTAGGGTTCTTTAAGTTTCTTTAGGGTTAACTCCATTACGATGTTGAAGCCAAGCACTTCTGGATTCATTAGGCTCTTTGCATCACCATGAGATCTTCCTTTGTACGGATATTCCTTAGCTTGCATATCTTCCCTTCGTTTGCAAAATAAAACTTCAATAGCAAGGAAAGTTTGCGTTTCATGTCTTGAAAATGCTCGGTGAATCTGAGATAAACTTCGGCAAGATTTCGTAACTTAAAACTATGCAAAGAATGGTCTTGGGATTCTCTGTTTTCGTAGAATCTTTCACCTTTGAAATCCCTGTGTTTTCGGATCTTACGTTTGAATCCCTTTGCTTTTGCGGGAACACTACGATTTTTAGAACTTCTGTTTGTCGAATCTGTTTTGCTTACGTTTTGCTTGAAGCCTACAGTTTTCTTTGAATCTCACGAACCCCTCCTATTTCTATTTTGTAGGGGAATGGAGGTTGGTCTCGATTCCAGTTTTCTGAGTGACCAGCGTAGCTCGGTGGCCAGCCTCGCGGGACTTATCTAAAAATAGAGATGAAGTCCCAACCTCCCATTCTACAATACAAAAATAAATATATTTGTGGCAGCAGATGTGGTGGGCCGAAGATCCGAAAATGGCGAACTACTTTTGGGGACTTCAAATTCTGGACACAAAAATTTAACGAACACAAAATGCTGGCCACTTTTTTCCGACGAGGAAAAGGAAATTGTGTAGAAGAATCTTTAGTAAAAGGAGGAGTGTACCGGACGCAACCAGCCTTCATAAAAGCCCCTCTTCAGATCGCATTCAATCAAACTCAGCTATGGTCGTTTCTGTAGATAAGCATATGGATTCGTTATTTTGGTTTTGGTAGCCAAATGCATCCTCTAACACCTGGATGGGAATCAAGGTCGTAACTCGCCGGAGTATGTTCCTTTGCCCTGGTACTGCTCCTGTCAGATGGCTCTTCATGCCAGGTTTTGTTTGGCATTTTATTTCAGATATAAGGTTTTCTATCCTACTATGGCATGCCAGCGAAAGTGAGAACAAAAGATGCCAAGGCTTTCAATTATTGATTTCAAGTGAGTTTTTGCTAATAAAAAAAAATCTCATTTCTTCAAGATTTACCATCTTTCTTTTTAAAAATAGCTCAAAACTCTGTGCTATTTTCTTCTGACAGAGGGACACCAAGTGCCTTGAGTTCTATCTCTGTGTTCTGTGTGTTGCTTTGTTAGGTGGCCTGCAGGTATGTTGAAAACATAGCTTAAATTAAATCTTGAGACCATGACTCTGTATTCACATTTCTTGTTTGTTTTGTTCCAAATAGCATCCTATTGTTGCAAGCGGATTTGGAGCACATATGGATTACAGATATTTCTACTGTTGGATATTCGAAGGAGACCCTGAAGAGATTTGAAGATTGGGTATGCAATTTTACTCTTCTTTTGCACTGAATGAGCAACTATTTGGTTTGGTTTGAGCTGACTTCTTGGATCTTTGATGCGGAGGTGCATTTCTTAGGACTTTTGCCGAACTGCTTTTCTGCACAATTTCTTTTGGGATCCATTTGCTGCAATTGTAATAGTTATGCTTTGTACCAAATCTAGTATTTAACTTTACAAGCTGTTCTGTCTTCCTTTGTTCTTCAACCTTTGTGTATAGGTAAGACAATTTCATTGCATCTTATGGCATTAAATTCTGTTCAACTCAATATATAAACTATATAATTTATATATTTTCTATGCCTTCACATGACATGAGCCCCTGACGACTTTATAAGGCATCACAATATGTTTATTTTTTTTAATAGATATATAAAAAGATCCTACATTTGTGGTAATTGATTTACCACGTCTCTTACCAAAGTAGTAGAAACTTGATGTTCTAATAAAGTCACTTACCAAAGTATCAGAACTTGATGCTTTAACAAAGTCATTGACACAAGATAAATTAATGATACTAGAACTTTATTGTGGTCGCCTTCATTATAGGCATGCCTACTTTGAACATTAAGTTCAAACATTGTGCGGATTGGACTCACTACTAACACAATGAATTTATAGTGACAGCTTTGTCTAGTTGGACCCATTAATCTTTGAGCCAAATTCATCAGCTAGATTCGGTAAATTTATAACAATGGCCGGATCAGTGGCCTTTTTGTTTCATCCATATAAATGTTCAATAATTTCAAGACTTATATGTTGGTAGTTGTCCCATTTTTTCCTAAAGATGCAAAGTAACTTAAAGTCATTAAACGCAAGAATGGGTAATAGTCTAAGAATTGAAGGACTAGCAATATTATTCAACTCCTATACAAAGGAATGTTATATACGCTGTGCCACTATCCTTACACACCAGGTTACTTTACTACGCAAGCAAAGGTAAGCATCGTCCCATCCTATTGTTTTAAATTAGGTTTTTGGAAGTCAGTGAAAAACTTTTAAATTTTTTTTCAGTTGATTTTCTAAAGGTCATGGGGATTTTTTATCCGCAGCTAAAGTGCGTTTGCCAAAATCGAGGCGGTGAGTGGAGTATGATTTGAAATGGAAAAATTGGAAGTTGCATGTTGCTTCAGGCTGGATTGGGTAGAAGATCGTGTGGTTTACAGTGCAGAATGAGAATGTTTGGATTCGATTCATGTCGAACTCCAAATTTGATATGGCGAGGGGTCGAAAAATGCGAGCTATATCCATTTTATTATTTGTTCTATGGCCCATTTGGATTTTGCATCATGCTCTTAGATCTCTCTTTGTGAAGCTTTCAATGTTACAGCCTGAAGATAGGGGTATACTTGACATGCAAAGTTTATTACAGGCATATCTCCATGCTGCAGATTTGTTATAATATAAAATGCTTGAGGTTTTTGTATGATTTTGGTGAAAAATATTTGATGGGGCTTCACGGTATAAATGCACATGCATATCCTCTGACATCTCCTTGATACGAAACCCGATTTTGGCCGGTGATTATTCATCCAATTTTAGCGGCATGGACCCACGGCATGAAAGCCACGTTTTCTTAACAGAACAGCTGTAGATGTTCTTTGGAAGATACGTTCTTGATGGAATACGTAACGTGGCTATCTTGAGGGTAGAACTACTTAATTTTGTTGTGGCGATGATGTCATCGAGCAAGTATTTGCACAATATTGTAGCTATAAATTTCATTTCTCTTATACTTATTTCTTTTCTTTTTTTGGTTTTCAAAATCGGCCCGGTTCAAGGTTTCTCCTTTCATCATTTCACTTACCACATTCTCCTCGGCAAGTTCATCTCAAAGTCTCCTCGGTTGCAATAGCTGTAGATTCAGCCATCAAGCTTTGCTTTGCGACTCATGGGTACACATCTTCTCTCCATCTTCACATTTAGAGATGTTTTACGACACCATCAGATCGCAGTAACATCTTGACACAAATTATCTTCAAAAAGTTTGCTTATGGAATTATTATCATTGTAGATCTATTGAATTGTCTATACTTCATCCTTAATATTGGAGGATGAACTTGACTTATAATCTGATGCAATAGAATTCAATCTCATTTTTATTACTGTTCTTGTTGCGAGGTTAAATAATGTAAGTATTAACATGTGTGGCTGATATGAAGGTTTGGAACGAGATCCATCATGTCCAAAGATCATTATTATTAAGATAAATGACTCAATGTGAATGATAATAGATCGAGCATGTGAACTATCGATTTATGCTTATTCTTGGTAACTACAATCCTATCTTGTATTGCATCATTAGCATGGCTTGCACGAATCAATCCTTCAAATTACAACAATATTTTGGAAGCACATTTTGGACAAGTCTGATCATTGACTTTTTCTTTTTACATTGCTCATGTTTTACTGCATGATGAAGTTTCATATTATTTTCTTACGTGCGAGAAGCCATTATTCATTCAAGCTGGTGAGAAGGTTACTTAATAAATTGGTATTTGAGTCCATCTAGAGGCACAGGTTTTGTGCATTGGGAGAATAGATGGCGGCATAGAGATGAAACTTGCTAGATCATACTTAGCAACACAGAAACTACATCATTTAGCTCTTGATGGAGGTCAAGATAAAGGTCGAAATTCAACTAAATGTAATGAATTTCAAGATGATTTCATTTATTGTTTTTAAATTTCAAATGCAACTTGCTACCTTGGGGCATATGAATAAGGAGCATCTACTGCTTGAATATGCAAGTTGAGGGTCTCAATAACAGACTCATGTAAGTCTCTATATTAAGTCTCTAGAGATTTATATTAATGCTAGCATTCGCAAAATCAAAATGGTTAAGTGCTTTTAAGTGGATAAACTACATCTAATACTTCACTTGGTTGAAGGTGGCAATTGGTTTACCTATTTGCCTTAATAGAGTTAATTTTTATTATCTCATATTATTGTTGCTCAAAGTGGATTTTCTTTCGAAACTAACATAGAATTGCCATGCATGGTTTAGCATATGTTGAGTGGATTTGGATCAAGCATACCCACTTTACTAGGATTTTATTATGGAAGTGTTATCGTGGGCCCCGAACTTCTCCATCTTATAGTGTCCTTATTAAGTGTTGATGCTTGGTTGCCCGGTAAAAGGTTTTCGGTAATTACTATGCTTTAGATTAAAATTTAATAGCGAGATAAAACATAGAAGTCACGGGTTTATGTCTTGGCATGCAAAACTTGGGGCCCTTGGAATGTGAAAGCAAATGTTATCTCTTTCATTTTCAAATATTCCAATTTAATAAAAATGTAGATCTTGTTGTGGTATCTTAAAATTAATGAGCGAGGAGATACCCATCTTAATAGCTCCTATCCTCCTCCCAATGTTGATCGTGAGTTGCGGATTAAGCGTTGTGCTTTACAACATAATCAACTAGCGTTTAAAATATTGATTCTGAGAGGAGGCACGGGCCGTCAATCATGACAAATCAAGGTTAGCCTTCCCGGTAATTACTATGCTTTAGATGAAAAATTTAATAGCGAGATAAAACATTCACATGCGGTTATGTCTATTGACATGCAAAACTTGAGGCCTTAGATATGAGAAAGCAATATTCAATTTAATGAAATGTGGAGTACTATTTGTGGTATGCTTAAAATTAGCAGACGGAGATACCCATCTTAATAGTTCTATCCTCATCTAGCTGTTGATGCATGAGTTGTCGGGTTATCTATTGTGCTTTTAGAACATAATCGCGCATTTCAAATGTGATTGCCGGAGGAGAAATTTTGGATGTCAATTTATGACAAATCAAGATTAAAAGCCTTTAATATATAAGTGTTGTTTTAGAAACTTTTCTTAGCTATAAATTAGGTGGTGTCGTTACCAAGATAGCTAATTGTCATGAATTCAATTGTATGCATTCTTTAAATTGGCGATGCGAAACTGCGATATTGACAATGAGCCACCAAGTTTGGTGAGGGAAGCATAGCAGAGGATCATTCTTTAGATCATGAATATTTAGATTTCAATTGTATGCGTTCTTTAAATTGCTTAGCGATGCCAAGAAACTTTGTAAATGCTTGATGAGCCATGTTTGGTGAGGCACATAGCAGAGCGATCATTATTTAGATCATGAATATTTAGATTATTAGATATTTATATGAACATTTCCAATCGAGTTGAATTTCTTTCTTCTAGCGGGGAGTAACTTTGATCGCGGGATCGATGGCTCTTAGGCATTATTTTGGTATGTGTTCAATGGAATTAAACAACTATCTAAACCATCGATCGAGAAATGTACAAGGTAAACAATGATGTTCTTTGAAACAATGTGGTATGAGAGCATGGAATTATAGTCGTGAAAGCCATCATTGTTGCTCAAAGAATATGATTCCTTCTCCATGTTTCTTAGGATTACATGAATATAAATATATATTTTCTAGATGTTGTTTCATTGAGGTCTCTTCACAATCACATAGATTAGTTGCATACAAAGCCATTGCACGAAATAGGGGTATAGAGTTAAGATTATTGATTTGCTTTGCTTCTATTCTCCAAAATATAGTATAGCCAACAAGACATAACTATTACTAACCACTACTATTGCTGAGTTGTAGAATGATAAGATTTACCCTTTAATAGTTTATATTTAGTCAATTCACAATCCTTAGGGATAAGCACCGGCGCCTATCTAAAAAAGACTTGGTCATGTGGGCTTGAGAATGCCGATTTAAAGATGGCAAAACAATCACTTTTTCGAATTTCAACCTTTTTCTTGGGCATGATTGAAGTTTTGGGTTAATAATAATACGATTAAGCCAATTCTATTTCTTTCTTTTAGCAAGGTAATTCCGATTTATTGTTAAAAAAATTAACAAACCTGTTCCAAATGCATAACCACACATTTGCCTTTACCATCAATTATTCTTGACAAAGCGCATATGCATTCCATGCCATATTGATAAGTTTCGTGTAGTTTTATCATGCATTAGAGAGGGAGATTCATTTGGTGCAACACATCAAGCAAATCAAAGTCATTTGGGTGCATTTCCCATACATAGCCCAGGAGGCTTTCAAGCCACCTAGATAAGTGTTTCTCAAAACTACTTGGTAACAAATCTATATATTTTTAATGCCACTAGCAAATACATTATTCTATTCTATTCTATTCTATTTCAACAACTTTTCATGCAAATTACGTAGTAATGGTATTTTATCACATTACATTTCTCCACCTATTTGCCAACAATTAGCGTAGATCACCTTCTTCTCAAAATACAGCTTCTATAAAGTGGCCATTTTGAACAATTTGTCGTGCATAACCTACTCATCCATATCTAATTATCTAATTATAAAAGACTTCACATTGCATAGCCTTGTTGTACGACCCTTCAAAACAAAGTTATCCTATATAACTACACATCCATTTCCAACATTCAAATATGAACATTTTGTATAAAAATAGCCATTGTATAAGGTATTAAGCTTTTTCTCCACAACAATACCTGATATGACATTGTTATACACATGCTTAATTTTGTAATTGCGAACTCACTTAAAATAAAAATGACAAATTTGTTTCGTATCCACAAACATTTAAGTTCAAAAACCCCAACTTCAAGAACAACCTCCATCCCTAAACAAAAAGAGAACCAAAATCCATATTTGTCAAAGCCCGGCAACGCCGGGCACCATTACTAGTTCTTCTAAAGTTTTAGGATTTAGAAAGTAGAAACTGTATCATGCAACATAAAGGACACTGAAAGGTCCAGACATTTAGCTCAATGATGATTTGGTGCGTACAATAACAAAAAGAATGGGGCAAATGATGGATGAGGTCTGCAAGTTGAAAGCCGAAGGTAAAAATGCTTTTATTGCGAGCAATGGCTTGGAATATACATGGTTTTAATGAATCAAAGATTCTTAGTAATATGGAAATGTTTGAACAGTTTGATATTCTTGCGTTTAGTGAGACATGGGAATATGAGACAAACAATTGATTCCCATCCCTGGATTTACAATGCTTGAGACAGCTTGGAATGATTTACAACGAAGCCACAGAGGATGGGACGGACTTGCATGCTTTGCTAAAAATGAGATTTGCATGCGGTTAGCATGGCCAAAATATGCAAATATAAACACCATATGTGGCTCTATTTAAATAATTGCATTTATGTCACAATAGTATGTGTTGCGCTCCTTTAAAGCCCTATCTTGCGCGGATTCATAGCAGTCCAGAGCTTGATGCAAATGATCCATTTTGTTACATTTCTACAGATATTGCATTCTACAAAACTGAAGGAAGGAGGGAGGGAGGAGGGAGGGAGGAGGATATTTTAACGTCCACGAGACCAACATGGCCTATGAGGCGGTTTTACAATATAGCGAAAGAAAGTTTTCCAAACACAAAATAAAACCACAGAAACCACGTACAATGTCTCTACCCGGGATGAAAAAAAAACCCCGTGTGGGAGGAAAAAACCCCTTGTAGTAGGCGTTGAGGCCCTATTTAGGCGCTCAAATTCCCTGTCTTTGTGAGGACTCCCGGCGGTGGAACTACTTGAGAATGTAGGGCATAAGCGTGCCACCATTGGCCAAACCAACCGGTTGGTGATTGCTATCTCGAGCATCGGAGATCGGCATGGCTGCTTCGGATGTGTTGCATATGTTGGGCATTCTACGGCAGAGCATGGTGTTCATCTTCTACTATCTGCGCATGTGGCAAGCGGCATAATCTCTCATCTTGGGGGGATTCCACGCCCTCCATCGTACCCGGTGTCTCAATGCGAGATGGTGGGATCTGTCGTTATTGCATATAGCTCTTCGTTTCTTGGTGAAATGTGTGCCCCGGATCTCTGGTGGGGGCGTGTTAGAAGCGTGCGGATTGACACAGTGTGTGGTAGTGCTTTCTGTTTTAGGCTTTGCAAAATGAAAGCATCCCGCGGGCGGCGACAAAGCGCATTCAAATCACGCTTACGCTCTGCGATATCCGATATATCTACAATGTGTTGATAGTCTATGGACCATCGTGAACCATCCCCTACAATGCTCTTGCCATACTCTCTTTGGGCGTTGCGGCCCTTGTGCCAATAACAGAGCCCGGGAGGAAGGCGTTGTGCATCCATTTAAGTCAATCTTATGGAAATACGCAAGGTGCCTGCGCGCGGGCAGATCTTTACTGAAGGGCCAAAAAGCGGTCTCATCACGGCAAAATTGGATAAGGCCGCAGTGTCCTTGGCGCTAGAGCGTATGTCGGAAAGGGAAAGCCGCACCCTCTCTGGCATATGCCAAGTACCCTTGCTAATCAGCCCCCCCCGGACCTCTACCCCATCGGCGATGCGGTTCCGCGAGTGCTTTCCGGAACAAGTGTGCTTTCGCGTGCACCCAATCGCCAGTCTGAATACGTGACGACTATTCGCATTGCATCGGGGCTTTCCATCCCAGCTGACCCTTCTTTCTACCGCAGTCATCCCATAGCATGTTAGCGAGAAATCGATTCCCGGATACTTAAAGGTCCTTACAACTTCCATCCTTTGTCCTGCTGTAATAGAAGTCTGGGGATATCATCTTTTAGCGCACGGGGATTGGCTTAACGACTTGGTTTTCTGCTGGTTGACTGTCATTCCTACTATGTCCGCAAAATTGAGAGCATCCAAATGTTCACGCATACTCACCGCTGTATGGGATAATAAACCCGTCGTGCATAGAGCAAGCGTTTTTCTTGTATATGCCTCGGCAAATGCGGGCCACCACCTCCATGTTCTTGCATCCAGGTCTCCAACTTGTCAATATAGAGTCCAAAAAGCGTTGGAGATAACGGGCATCCCTGTTTAACACTTATGGTGCTGTTTGCCGGTGGTCGGCGGGCAAAGTGGCATATATTCCGTCCTACTGACCGGTAGATGGCATTCGCAAATCCTGTGGGACATGTAGCTCCAAAGCGTTGCCACAACAGTCCCAGGGGACCGTATCATATCTTGCCGTCTTAAAATCCACGAAGCGACAATGCAGTCCGCGTGGTGCATTGCGGCTAGCTTCCATAAGGACAAGTTTATGTAATAGGGGATATGAATGGCAGGCTCAGGAATAAGCAAGCTACTCTGTTGGATCAGGAAGGAAACCATCTGTGGCTTATGGAGCAAATGGATCCTTTGTTGTCATGGCCTAGGACCTCCTGTGATATGCATCTGAATAAAATGGGAGAACACATACTTGGCTTATATGAAGCACATGATCTAACAAGTATACATGTTTTCAGCCCAATGGGAACAGTATTGTGGATATGATGTTGGGAAGTCCAGATGATATGCACTTGGTGGCTAGTTTTGAGGTTCTTCTCCAATAGGAGGATTCCGACCATGCTCCTCTAGTCATAACATACAAGGTGAAAATCAATTGCAGAAGTATGGAAAAAAGGCAAGCTCCCTCCAAGTTTAAAGTACACTATAAACTTGTTGGGCAATATAAGAAAGCAATTAAATGAGAATTGGATAGAATTCTTTGGCCTACAGATGATGTCAAAGAGATGCCTGTACTGCTTAAAGCAGTCCTATGACTCCTATCGCAAGCTGCCATGATTGTCTTGGGGCTTACAAAACCAGTCACATAAATACCAAAATAAAAAGTGGTTTGACCATGAATGTATTATGGCCAAGCGCGCTTTCCAAGCTGCTATAGACAAATGTGCTGCCAAGAGAGATTACAAGAATTTTGTTAGCATAAAAAGCGCAAATGGGAAAGGGAACACCTGCAGAGAATTCTAGATGACATTGCAGTGGATCCAAAGTGCTTTTGGACAAAACTACAGCATCCAAATGAAATGGGAGAAATTATACAAGAAAGTTTGCTTGAATGGATTAGAGGGTTATATACTGTTGCTAATACCAATGAAATGCATATTGATACTGCCTATACTACACTTTTGATAAAATGTGATATTACATATGCTCTAAAAAGGATGCAAAATGGGAACTGGCTAAATGGGGAGAAGAGACTGGGCTAATGAGAAGAATGGCGTGCATATGGGCCGAAGCAGAACTTTTCGCCATGACCATTCCACTATAGATCATTCAGTCACCTTAAGGGTGATTGATGAAAGTGCAAAGGGTCGAAAGGGTACTAGACATAATTAGTTTTTGGCCTTCATTGATCTCACAAAAGCTCTTGATAGAGTTGATCGAGGTGACTTACAAAAGAGGCTAGAGCTACTACAAGTTCTTCCAGAGCTCCAAGAAGCAATTGCACATCTACATAAACATGTACTCATTGAACTTTCATTTCCGTTTGATAGCGTTAAATAGGTCGAGCACAATTGAGGTGAAAGCAGGGGGCTGCCCATGTTCCCTTACTCTTTTTGGACTGTATAAAGATGAACTTGAGGGATGACTTGCATGTAGAGGAGGCATTGGAGTCAGGATTGGTAGATATCTCATGCAAGTTTTACTTTTTGCGGATGACATAGTCTCAATTTCTAGCACTGCTGGTGGTATCCAATATCATTTGGATACTCTTCAAGGATTTTGCGATCAGAAAGATATAGCTATCAATGTTGCAAAATCTAAAGTCATGATAGTTGGCACACAAAAAACTTTTCGATTCACCATTGGGGAATGTGAGCTAGAAACATTGCATAGTTACAAACACCTTGGTATAGAGATGGTGTGTAATTATTCATGAAAATTGGCAGTGGGAAAACACGCATCTGGTGGGCTTAGAACCCTTTATGGTGTGCTCCATGATTGTAATGTGAATAAGCTACGCATTGGAAACTCAGGAGATTACTTTATGAGACCCAAGTCAAGACGATCATCTTATATGGTTGTCCAGCTTGGGCCCCTGGACTTGATCAACGAATCTGGAACAGGATTAAAAGGGTGCGAAAAAGATTTTTCATGAAAGAGCTTGGAACTAAAATATAAACTCCATATTGCATTATATTGTTAGAAACTGGGTTGATTCCCCTGAGGCAGAGGCTTTATGTCGTACTACTACGTATGTAAATCGGTAAAATTGTACTTTCTGCTAATGATCGGTAACCAGTACTTTCTGCTAATGATATGCAGTAGCAGGCAGAGCTAATTCTGCAATTGCTCAATAATTCAAAGGGGGAAAAGGTTCACCGATCTGAGATTAGGAGTTCAATGATAATTAAACGGCCACAGAGGGATTGCAAGGAGCATAGCTTTATGTGTGCCTGCATATTGCATCTGAGAAACAACAAAGAATTGCCACAACAAACAAACAAAATCCAGACCACACAACAATTGAAAGGACAAAGTGGAAAATATACCTAACACCGTCTCTGTGCACACAAAGGGAAAGATTGAATGCAACTGCACCAAGGAACTCCATTCTCCAAAAGCTTTCGGTAAAGCAAGGCATGCACCTGTACTTTTCCGCTAAAGCAAGACATGCACCTGCACTTTTGGAGGCTAAAAAAGAGTTTGCATGCATGTATTGTCCATAACATCTATATCTACGCCAAAGAAGGCAGATTAATTAAAAATACACAGCGCGCTCTATAAATACTACTGGCATACTCTCACACAAATATAACACCACAATCATATTGAAACCATAGCAAAATGACTGTATATTAATACATTTTGCGCAACGAACCATTTTTTATGATTCCTCATTATTTAGAGATCAATGTCCCTTAATATTGGCATAATGCTTTTATGGATTCTATCATTGATTTGATTTGCAATTAGGTTTTGACGTTTGCAGAGATGTCACAAATGAAAGAAGACTACATCATTGCGCTAAATATCGACGGTGAATGAGCACCCCCGACAACTCATCAGCCTTTGTGTCGAGAGATGTTGTATTGGAGTTCCTTTTAGATTTGTTTCGTAATCGTAAAAATATCACTCTAGTGATGATGGGGCATCTTCAGTTATTGATGATGTTAAATCTGCAAATTGATAATTCTACTTGATGTTTGATGTGTTGCGAACACATGAACCTTCAATAAGAAAAAGTATTGATCAACTTTCTAAAAAGACTAAACTAAATATACTGTGTAATTTCTAAATTAGGGTTGATACAAGATACTACTAAGTTGCTTCACTTCAATCCAGAATCACTTGGGTATTGCATTATCAAATGTTGGATGGTAAGTGGGGTCCAACTGCATGAGTTTTGAATAAAAGAAGGCCGCCGTGATAAATTTTGTGTAGACAATAAAGATATATCACTGATTGATAGGAAATAATTTCAACGTGGTCATAGTATTATAGTAATTGATATCCATAGTGTTGTAGTAATTGGCATCCATACACAACACTATGTATTCTATTGAGTGCTCTTTCCACAATATGGCCTAGAACTTGTGCAAGCTCATCTTGGCTTTGTAGCCTCTAACAATGTTTATTTGGGGAATCTAGTGTGACAAAGTCATTGATTAAAACTCTTATCTTTCGTATAAGCATTTCCAAGTAAGTCCTTACGCATGAGTTTGCTTTACACAACAAATATTTTGGAGATTAGAACTCTTGTATTATACCATGTTAGGTCATACAGACCAAAAACCAAGTGATGAAGATGGAAAGAATAGAGAGGAAAAATGGCATAAGGCTCTTGATTCAACTTGGAAAATTATGTGAGCTATGTTAGCATGATAACTTGGCAAAATACAAGCCATTTGTTTATGATACAAGTGTTGACCTAAGCTTCACTACTTACTCTAATAATACGTGCATGATAGGGACAAGTTTGTTGAGTAGACTTTAAAATATACAATATGTAGTTCATTTGTGAATGCATATTCTCTACACCTAGGCACAGTTAGAGAAATCTCGCATAAGCTTGTCATTTTCTAATTATTTATTAAATGAAGAAGATTTATGAGTTTGTGCTTTATGATGGCTTTGTCTCCAAAGAACCTGGTTCATTTTGCAATTGCAAATAATTAGAAAGAGACAACACAACAGATAGATTAAAACGATCATTAACTGAACTTCTGAACAAGATTGTTTACCTGACATTCAAAGATGCATGGACCTCCATATAGACTGCAGGATGGAGCATTTGGTACTAGATGGAGATAGAGAATAGAATTCAAAAATGGTTACAATGGAATATAGAATCAACTGAGAAACAAAGAAACGATGGGATTCATATCATACAATTACACTTTCGCACACCAAGGACGTACTAAGGGGACATTGAATTACAAGAAGCAAGAAACAAGTTTTTGCAGAGGGTAGACCAGAGCTGGTAAAAACAAGATGCATGTCCCTATCTCTTGTCTCTGTCTACTTCCATTTCATATGTTTACGGCTTTTCAATCTTCTGCAGATTGCTCATAACAAATGTCTAGAAGAGACATTTCTTAGATATAAGACACACCATCAAGAACCTGTGTATGCCGAATTATATGTCCTTCAAATACTCGGTGCCGAGTTGTCCCAGTTTGCCAAGGAAAACCAAAGCTAAAGTAAGAGATTCATTTGTCGACAACTCCGTTCTGCAAAACAACATAGCATGTCGAAGGAACTAAGCTTCGTTTATGCTGCGTCTCTGGTTTTGCCACTTCTCAATTCAAGGGAAATCCAGCATAGGTGCGTTCAATAGAAAACGAATTGGAAAGGGGTAATTTTCTTGAGTTTTTAGAACTTTGTAAGATGTAGATTCAGAAAATAACGAATCTAATGGGCTCAATTGATTTTAGCCAATGTGACAGGAAACATGGACAAGCTAGAATTACAGGAATTGTTGTATAGGAGGTTAGACAAGCCTGCTAAACAAAACTCTTGTCTCAAGTATGTGCCCATCTAATGTTTAATGCTGGGTGTATTTACGGAGATAAAACTAAAAGAGACTTTCTCCCGGCCTTCATGGGACCCCCGTTTTCCATTGTAGAATGGAGCCTCAATTACTTTCATCCATGCAATGCATGGAAATTCTTTCCCCACTTCAACTTACCTTTACTAGTGTATCTTGACCAATAATCACTCTTCAACAATGGAGCTTCGAACTTTTGTGCTTCTCATTGTGGCGTTCCCCTAAAATATATAGTATAAATACGTATATTTCTAGGCCACATCACCATACAAGCCTACTTTAGTAGCCTTGTATTCCGTATAACCGTGGAAGGGAGCATAGCTAAGTTATTCACATAACTTAGCCAACCTTAGGGATGGACCATTTTCCACATGGCCCCATCCTGTTGGGCACCTGCCACATGGACGCACCCAATTGGAGCCACGTGGCATGACAACCCTAACCTATAAATGGCCAAATCCTAACCCTCGGTCTAATGGCTTGGAATATACATGGTTTTAATGAATCAAAGATTCTTAGTAATATGGAAATGTTTGAACAGTTTGATATTCTTGCGTTTAGTGAGACATGGGAATATGAGACAAACAGATTGATTCCCATCCCTGGATTTACAATGCTTGAGACAGCTTGGAATGATTTACAACGAAGCCACAGAGGGTGGGACGGACTTGCATGCTTTGTTAAAAATGAGATTTGCATGCGGTTAGCATGGCCAAAATATGCAAACATAAACAACATATGTGGCTCTATTTAGATAATTGCATTTATGTCACAATAGTATGTGTTGCTCCTTTAAAGCCCTATCTTGCGCGGATTCATAGCAGTCCAAATCTTGATGCAAATGATCCATTTTGTTACATTTCTACAGATATTGCATTCTACAAAACTAAAGGATAAGTTTATGTAATAGGGGATATGAATGGCAGGCTCAGGAATAAGCAAGCTACTGTGTTGGATCAGGAAGGAAACCATCTGTGGCTTATGCAGCAAATGGACCCTTTGTTGTCGTGGCCTAGGACCTCCTGTGATATGCATCTGAATAAAATGGGAGAGCACATACTTGGCTTATATGAAGCACATGATCTAACAAGTATACATGTTTTCAGCCCAATGGGAACAGTATTGTGGATATGATGTTGGGAAGTCCAGATGATATGCACTTGGTGGATAGTTTTGAGGTTCTTCTCCAATAGGAGGATTCTGACCATGTTCCTCTAGTCATAACATACAAGGTGAAAATCATTTGCAGAAGTATGGAAAAAAGGCAAGCTCCCTCCAAGTCTAAAGTACACTATAAACTTGTTGGGCAATATAAGAAAGCAATTAAATGAGAATTGGATAGAATTCTTTGGCCTACAGATGATGTCAAAGAGATGCATGTATTTGCTTAAAAGCAAAATCCTATGACTCCTATCACAAGCTGCCATGAGTGTCTTGGGGCTTACAAAACCAAAGTCACATAAATACTAAAATAAAAAGTGGTTTGACCATGAATGTATTATGGCCAGCCGCCTCCAAGCCGCTATAGACAAATGTGTCAAAGAGAGATTACATGAATCTTGTTGGCATAAAAAGCAAAATGGGAAAAGGGAACACCCGGAGAATTTAGATGACATTGCAAGGATCCAAAGTGCTTTTGGACAAAAACTACATCCAAAATGAAATGGGAGAAATTATACAAGAAAGTTTGCTTGAATGGATTAGAGGGTTATATACTGTTGCTAATACCAATGAAATGCATATTGATACTGCCTATACTACACTTTTGATAAAATGTGATATTACATATGCTCTAAATGCAAAATGGGAACTGGATAAATGGGGAGAAGAGACTGGGCTAATGAGAAGAATGAGCGTGCATGTGGACGAGCGGGCTTTCTACCTAATTTTCATTCCACTATAGATCATTCACCACCTTAAGGGTGATTGATGAAAGTGCAAAGGGTACTAGACATAATTAGTTTTTGGCCTTCATTGATCTCATAAAAGCTCTTCATAGAGTTGATCGAGGCGACTTACAAAAGAGGCTAGAGCTACTACAAGTTCTTCCAGAGCTCCAAGAAGCAATTGCACATCTATATAAACAGGTACTCATTGAACTTTCATTTCCGTTTGATAGCGTTAAACAGGTCCAGAGCACAATTGAGGTGAAACAGGGTTGCCCATGTTCCCTTACTCTTTTTGGACTATATAAAGATGAACTTGAGGGATGGCTTGCATGTAGAGGAGGCATTGGAATCAGGATTGGTAGATATCTCATGCAAGTTTTACTTTTTGCGGATGACATAGTCTCGATTTCTAGCACTGCTGGTGGTATCCAATATCATTTGGATACTCTTCAAGGATTTTGCGATCAGAAAGATATAGCTATCAATGTTGCAAAATCTAAAGTCATGATAGTTGGCACACAAAAAACTTTTCGATTCCCCATTGGGGAATGTGACCTAGAAACAGTGCATAGTTACAAATACCTTGGTATAGAGATGGCGAGTAATTATTCATGGAAATTGGCAGTGGAAAAACGCGCATCTGGTGGGCTTAGAACCCTTTATGGTGTGCTCCATGCTTGTCATGTGAATAATCTACGCATTGGAAACTCAGGAGATTACTTTATGAGACCCAAGTCAAGACGATCATCTTATATGGTTGTCCAGCTTGGGCCCCTGGACTTGATCAACGAAGCTGGAACAGGATTGAAAGGGTGCGAAAAAGATTTTTCATGAAAGAGCTTGGAAGTAAAATATAAACTCCATATTGCATTATGTTGTTAGAAACTGGGTTGATTCCTTTGAGGCAGAGGCTTTATGTTGTACTACTACGTATGTAGATCGGTAAAATTGTTCTCCTCATAGCGTCTTCCTTTCCAAGCTATGCAGCAATCCAAAGAACGATGATGATTCTCTCAACTGATTCAATGGGCAGAAAGTTGGAGTGTAAATGATTATATCTGACCGGATTCGATCAAACTGAAAGAGGTACGTACACAAATAATTCCAAAACTGTTGAGCAGATTGTGGGACTCGAATGATAGTGCTGCGAAGAAAGATGTCTATACAGCTGACGTTAATAATATGGCTGCATATGGAGAACAATCTTACCCGCTATCTAATATTAGCAGGAAAAATAGAACCCCGATTTCTCAGCAATGAACTTCTTCTCATCATTTGCACATTGAGACAGGTTGGTGGCATGATATAAGGTACTGTCCGAGTTGTCTTGGCCCTAAGATTGAGTCAGACGTACAAACTTTTCTAGAGTGCCCTGCCTATAATCCACTACAAGAGAATGCCAATTCTACGTCAAAAAATTCGTCAGAATATTTTTATTAGGTTTGCTATGTTCTTCAGATGAATATTCTGAGTATTTCCTGACGAATATTGTGATGAATTATTCTGACGAATTATATTGACGAAGTTTTTTCTGATGAAAATGGTGCAAAATCTGACGAAACTT
The DNA here is from genome assembly GCA_021234155.1 of Isoetes taiwanensis. Lineage (NCBI taxonomy): Eukaryota > Viridiplantae > Streptophyta > Lycopodiopsida > Isoetales > Isoetaceae > Isoetes > Isoetes taiwanensis. Next base: position 4,180,413 of record JAJEKV010000077.1, on the reverse strand, counting down.
TTGGCTTAAAACTTCATGTAATATTTTGATGAAAAATTCGACGCTTAATGTGACATTAATTTCCGGCCTTAAAGTTTGACGAATATCTCGACGCAAAATTTGACGTAAGATTTGAGGAAAAAGGTGATGAAATTATTAATGTTAATTCTGACGATATTTTCGTCATATTATTCATCACAGTATTCGTCAGAATTTGTAAGATAAGATTCTTGATAATACACATTGGTCACGAATGCTCTTTAATCAGTTCATAGACATAGGAGAAACAGGAGTAACACTATCAATTTTTGGCGATCTTGGCCATTGTTGAGCGACTCTGGCAGTTTAAAATACAAAATTAAACAAAGGCTATGAAGCGCATTGTACAGCAGACAGCGTATGTATTTGGGGCTCCTCAAATTCTTTTTTGCCGCCCCTCTGCCGCGAATATTATCAAAAATAATCGAGGGTCTCTCAGGGTTTTAATTCAATGGTTTAATTTCCTAATATGTGGGGTGTCACGTTCAATGGTCTAATACATAATATTAATAATATTTAAATATAAATATGTAATGGGTTATGCATGGGTAAAAAGTTTTTTGGAAGGTGAACGTCTGAGCGCACCAATGGATTGTATGGTATTTGTGCAAATGGGCCGTACACATCAAACCAAATAGCAAAGGGAATAGAAGCAGGTTTGGCATATCAATTGGGAGTTTGGGCCTGTGTACACATGATATGGAAATACTGAAGAACTTCTTGATACAATTGCAAATTAAATTGGGCCACTCCAAATGGGGGATGTAGGTAGGATTAATTCGAGAGTTCTAAACAAACGAAACCAGTACTTTCTGCTAATGATATGCAGTAGCAGGCAGAGCTAATTCTGCAATTGCTCAATAATTCAAAGGGTGAAAAGGTTCACTGATCTGAGATTAGGAGTTCAATGATAATTAAACGGCCACAGAGGGATTGCAAGGAGCATAGCTTTATGTGTGCCTGCATATTGCATCTGAGAAACAACAAAGAATTACCACAACAAACAAACAAAATCCAGACCACACAACAATTGAAAGGACAAAGTGGAAAATATACCTAACACCGTCTCTGTGCACACAAAGGGAAAGATTGAATGCAACTGCACCAAGGAACTCCATTCTCCAAAAGCTTTTGCTAAAGCAAGGCATGCACCTGTACTTTTCCGCTAAAGCAAGGCATGCACCTGCACTTTTGGAGGCTAAAAAAGAGTTTGCATGCATGTATTGTCCATAACATCTATATCTACGCCAAAGAAGGCAGATTAATTAAAAATACACAGCACGCTCTATAAATACTACTGGCATACTCTCACACAAATATAACACCACAATCATATTGAAACCATAGCAAAATGACTGTATATTTATACATTTTGAGCAACGAACCATTTTTTATGATTCCTCATTATTTAGAGATCAATGTCCCTTAATATTGGCATAATGCTTTTATGGATTCTATCATTGATTTGATTTGCAATTATGTTTTGACGTTTGCAGAGATGTCACAAATGATAGATAGATAGATAGATAGTAGTTTTAACGTCACGCCACTAGGCAGCATCCAACTGGATATGTGACCACACACCACATTACAGTGCTTGGTTGGGCCCTGCCCCCAGCCACTTTACATTGCGTCTGTTGGGATTTGACCCCCAACAGTACCGAGTGCGATTCTGGACGGTCTCGAACTCGAGACCACATTGCTAAGGAACTAGTGTGTTACCACTAGACCAAACGCCCAGACGAAAGAAGACTACATCATTGCGCTAAATCTAGGTGACTTTTATCGACGGTGGATGAGCACCCCCGACAACTCATCAGCCTTTGTGTCGAGAGATGTTGTATTGAAGTTCCTTCTAGATTTGTTTCGTAATCGCAAAAATATCACTCTAGTGATGATGGGGCATCTTCAGTTATTGATGATGTTAAATCTGCAAATTGATAATTCTACTTGATGTTTGATGTGTTGCGAACACATGAACCTTCAATAAGAAAAAGTATTGATCAACTTTTTAAAAAGACTAAACTAAATATACTGTGTAATTTCTAACTTAGGGTTGACACAAGATACTACTAAGTTGCTTCACTTCAATCCAGAATCACTTGGGTATTGCATTATCAAATGTTGGATGGTAAGTGGGGTCCAACTGCATGAGTTTTGAATAAAAGAAGGCCGCCGCGATAAATTTCGTGTAGACAATAAAGATATATCACTGATTGATAGGAAATAATTTCAACGTGGTCATAGTATTATAGTAATTGATATCCATAGTGTTGTAGTAATTGGCATCCATACACAACACTATGTATTCTATTGAGTGCTCTTTCCACAATATGGCCTAGAACTTGTGCAAGCTCATCTTGGCTTTGTAGCCTCCCCACAACAAAACAAACTCATATGGTCCTTGGGACATGTCCCCAAATGACCCATTTACACCCTCCTCAAATCCAAATGAGTAATACAAACACACTGGTCCAAAATGACAGTGACGAAACAGAGCCTCTGTAACTGTGGCAAACTTTGAAAGCTGATATCTTGAGTTCCAGACCTCCGTTTGACCTGCACCATAGCTCGTTGGATTCAGATGTAAAACACATCTTTTGATGTAGGATAGATGAAGTATTACGGAACTGTCACCATCTGTTTTTACAGAAAAAACGACCTGCTGTAACTCAAAAAATTCTCCACAAATTCTCTCAGATTGGAGCTATGCCAAATCAATCCCTTAGAATAGCACTTCTCTTTCAAAATAAGGCCCCAGATCCTTGCCATTTCGATTAGGCAACAATTCCCCTCGAGTCATCAAATAGAAAGCCCCACCGGTACCTCTTTATCAATCAGAAATGGGCCTTCCCATGGGCTTTGAAATTTGGATAGATGTTTTAGTGGTCCTGCACAACACCAATTGCCCTTCCTCAAATGGATTGACAACCTCAGAACTTATCTTTGATAAGCTTTTACTTTCTCTTTATGCCTCATATTGAAGTCTCACGCTTCTTGTCTCATCTCTTGCAATTGCAAAGAAATCATCCATCCTATTATGCACTTGATTTGGAGTTGGAACTTCTCCTAAATTCTCATAATAAGGTAGCTCCACAAATGAACACAAAGGAATGTCCAAATGAATAGGCATCACAACTGACTCCATAAACCAATTCAATGGTGTAAATCCAGAGCTAACTTGTAAGTACACCGAAACTCCATAAGGCACCCTCAAGGCTTCATGCCAATTTAGTTGATTATCCTTCAATGTTTTGGCCAAGATAGCTTTCAGAATTTTGTTAGTAGACTCAGCTTGCCCATTTCCCTCGTGTGGATAATAAGCGAGAAGCTTGTACATGTTGAACGACAATCTTTTTTCTGTTAACCGAGCTACTACTTTCCCCATGAAATGAGTTCCCCGATCGGACAAAAGAATGGTTGGAACACCAAACCGAAATCAAATTGTGATAAAGAAAGCTTATCGTGGTATTTTCAAAGAGCATGCTTTCTCGAATTGCTTCTACCCACTTCAAAAACATGCATGTGGCTGCCAAGATATACTTATGACCTTTGGAAGATGGAGGATTGATAGGCCCAATGTAATCCAATCCCCACATATGAAATGGACCAACGCTCAAAATAGGATGGAATGGCATATTATTATGGCCTGTTAACTGCTTGTGCCTTTGACACTTCTCACATTTGCTAACAAAGTCTCTAGTATCCTTGTAAAGAGTTGGCCAATAATATCCCCAATGAAGGATCTTCCTAGTCGTGGTTCTCGCTGCAAAATGCCCTCGACAATCATGTGCTTGCTGCAACAAATCATGAGTTTGCTGACCAGCAACACACCTTAATAAGAGACCTTCCATAGTCCTCTTATAAAGAATAGCTTCATGCACCACATAACCAGCTGCTTGTACTCTAAGAGCATGCTTTTGTTGCTTTGAAAATGATGAAGGATAAGTCTGATCTTGTAAATACCTGTATATATTGGCATACCAAAGATCCACGGTCTCAATGAACCCCCTGAATATGCCATTATCCGAACTGCTCTTGGCTGGTCTGTTTCCTCTTCTATTTCAAAACCACTATTCAAGTAAGCACTTGGATTATGAGCTCCTTGAGTCATCTTAACATACTTCAACGCAAATTCTTGCATGATAAGAGCCCATCTTGTAAATTTAGGATCTTAGACAGTCTTGCTATAAATGCAAGGCAATGGGTTCACATCCATATGAGTGTAGACTGTACATTTGCTGAATTCTATTGTGAAGGATGAAGATAATGTCTAAATTTGTTCAAGGCCCGCTTCAATGCCAACCCAAGATGCTCTACATGAGTCCATTTCTGCTCTTGTGGAGTTAACAGCCTGCTAACATAGTAATTCACATCATAATGCTTTTGCTGATTTTTCTAGCATAGTGTGACAGCCAAAGCTTGCTCCCAGACTGTAAAGAATAAATGAAATGGCTCATTCGTTCTTGAAGGAATCAGCAAAGTTCTCTCTTTCGATTGTCCAAGGCACCATTCAAATGCTTCTTGAGCATCCTTCTTCCATCTAAAATTCTGCCCTTGCTTCATACAATCCACAAGTGGTCAAGTTACTTTAGCAAAATTATGTAAATACCTCCTACTAAAACTGAGTTGGCCATATAAGCTTCTCACTTGGGATACATTTGTAGGTGGTTTCACCTTCTCCAAGGCTGCAATCTTACCATGATCCACTTATAATCCCTTTTCTCAAACATAATTGCCTAATAGTTTTCCTCCTCTAGTGAAGAAAATACACTTAGCGATTCAAACTTATACCATACAAATTCGGCATCTTTCAAGAACTTTTTCTGAGATGATCCAAGTGATCCTTTCTTGGATTAGAAAATACTGTTAAGTCATCTATAAAGACTCTCAAAAGTCTAAAATATCATGAAAAACATATGTCATAGCTCTAAAATGTGGCTGGAGCATTTGTGAGGCCAAAAGGTAATACCTTGTAAGCATAGATGCCAAAAGGTATTCAAAAGCCGTCATTGCTTGATGTGGTGGATAGATTTGGATCTGATTATATCCCGAGTACCCATCCAAGAAAGAATAAGCCTGATTTCCTGCAACAATATCCAAAGAAAGTGTCTATGAATGGTGTAGGAAAATGATCTCTTTGGTAGCTTTGTTGAGATCTCCGTAATCAATGCATACTTGATTGAGTTATTTGGCTTTCACCGTACAATAGAACTGATCCAATCTGAATTTGGCACCGGGACAATAAATCCTCGCCTCCAAAAGCTTCATGACTTCAACCTTTACTTGCTCCTCTATTGCTTGGACTCATTCTCCTTTGAGCTTGTTGGACTGGTTTTGATCCTTGTTTCAAATCAATGGTATGAACCACAACCTCCTGTGGAATGCCTTTCAATTCTTTGTAATTTCTTGCCAAAACATCCCCGAATTCTCTTAACAAAGATATCAAATCAATGCTCCTCCTTTGAGTAAGATCGCCTCCAATAGTAACCAATTCTTCTTGATTTCCTTGAGAAATATTGATGTTCTTGACCCAATGTGGTGACCGTAATGAAGGTGGTGAGTGTGGTGACGAATGTGGTGAATGTGGTGATTGTGGTGAATGTGGTGACAATGATGAATGTGGTGCGTGTGAGGACTCGGGGTGATTTGTAATGGATGTGGTGGATGTGATGATTGTGATGAATTTGGTGCATGTAGTGACTGTAATGACTGTGGTGAATATGGACTGATCTGATTTACCTCATCCTCCGGAGATGTGCGCATGCCACCAAGCCGCTTGTACTTGTATAGTGGGCTGATTGCTTTACCCCATCCATGCTTGATGTCAAAATCAACATCTCTACTTGATCTTGATCAATACCTTGCTGAAATAAAGTCTCACCAATGGGTCTTTGAATGGACTCCTCCCCGCATGTTTACAAGAGTCTCTTGTAGCTCATCTTCACCAATACTTTCAAATCTTTGGATATACTTATTCGCAACTTGCTCTGTAAATGACATATTTCTGAAATTTGGGTACCTTTTTAACCACTTGTACAAAGTCTTATCTTCCCCACCACCCACTTCCAAGACATGAAAACAACTAAGACCTTGCTGCCCTCGACACCATAGCATTCTCTTTGCTGATTTCTAATCCATGGCTGCTCAAAGAAGGATTGCAAAGAAAGGTACCTTTTGCTGATTTCAGAGGATGATCTATAGTAACCTTGTGTTCTCCTTGAAAGATGTTCATTTCAAGGCTTCCTCCATGAAGTCTCAAATTTTGTACTGAGATCTAACCATGTAATGACTCAAGAACAAAGTATAAGTTTCAAAGATGCACACTCTCCGGAAATTTCAAAACCATGAAATCCAAGATTGCTTCACCTCATAAACCTTGCATAAAACATTTCTTATGACTCCCATAGGCTGCACCTTCATTTGATTGAATGCTTTGAGCATCATAGTTGTCTGTTCCATCATTTTCAATCCAACTTGAAGCATTATGTGGTAAGGCATTACATTCACCGCCTTTGCCGGTATCTATGTTAGCCTCTTTGATTAGATATCCATTAATACTCACATCACAAAAGAAATGGGCCAGGATCCTTGGATTGCCGGGTTGGTGGCTCCATTCTCCTCTTTGTTAAGATCATTTGATATGATTTGTTGGACTGAAATTCTGATTTTGTTCTTCCCCTAACTCTTGCAACAAATTTGGAGAATAATGCATCAATTGCTCAAGAGTAAGTGTAACTTTAGTGGCCAAAACTTGGCTGATCACATCATCTTCATTTTGAATTTCTCATCCACCATAGGAGGCATCACTATGGCTGATTTTCTTCTATAGACTCGAAACTTTCAAGGGCAAGACATTGAATTGCACCTTCTTAGGTGCCGACACCTTCAAAGCTTGTTCCTTCAAAGCCTTTGGAAAAGAGGTCTTAGTCTTCTCCGCATTGGCACTACTCTTGGTTCTTGAACCACCTTTTTGTGATCTTGTAACTCGCATTTACTTCTCCAATCTCTTCTTCTTGCTGAAATGGGTCATGCTCCACCTCAACAAATCCACAATTTACTACTGATTTTGCCTTCTCTTGCTTCTTAAGCTCCTCAATAAGAGCCTTAACTTGAGGATTATCAATGTACTTTGCATCTTGAATGCGCATATCATCATTAGGAAGAGGTACCGATTCAAACACTTGTCGCTTTGGTGGATACTTGTTGGTTGCCCATTCTGGTTTCCCATGGATTTTCCAACATGTAGTCTCATCATGCTTGAATTTATCACATAACTTGCAATATAAATGAGCCTTACTTGGATACCATCCCCGCTTTTATTGCACCATTGGTGTGGAACCCATTGGAACTTGTTGGGCAATTGGAGCTTGTGGCATCATTGGAACTTGTGGTATGATAGGTGCTGCTTGCATTGGTTGAATAGGAATAGATGGTGCTTGTTGCATAACGGCAAATACCCGGATTGGCCCTCTCAAAAAATCTCTTCTCCCTACATTCTTGATCATTATAGCCCTTGATTTGGCATCTTGAGCAGAATTTCAGCAATCTACATGTAGTATCGTAATGCCCAATAGACCCACAATACTCACAAGTAATAAACCGCACCTCCTTGGCTTCTCACCAATTGTAAGCTTAGAAATCTTGGCTGCAACATCCTCTGCTTTTATGCTCGAGCAAAGAACTTCATGAATGTATCCCACTTATCTTCAGCTTGAGAGCATACTTTTGTGCCTCTAGTAATGTTATAGGTTGTTTGGCCTTTCACCTTATGAGCAATAGCTCGCTTCAACCCTTTACATACCATTGAATATCCATTTCATCATTCCTTGCAATCTTCCAATGAACCACGGCTTTGAGAACCGCAATATACCTCCGATTATACTCTAATTGATTCATCTTCCTTTTGTGTGAAATTGGTCCACCTTTCCATAGTCTTATCCTTACCATGGACTTCTTTGATAATTAGCAATGAAAGCTTCCTTTAATTCCCCTGATATGTCGATTAGTATCCGGCTGAGTTTGTGCCCATTCCTCCACCTAATCTTGTAAAGAACTATGAAACCAAAGCAAATAATCACCACCAGAACTTACATTGTTTGGCGATTCCTCTCAAACTTCACAATATGCTTCAAAGGATCCCGATCTACCAGATCATCAAACTTTGGAATGCCCATTGTCCGAAAACCCCATACCATAGGTGGTAATGACCATCTCGCCTCTTCTTGGGTTTCTTGAAATTGGAAAAACGAAATTGAATCTCCTTCAATTTGAAAAACGAAAATTGATTTCCTTCTAGATCGGGTAAATGGAATCAAAACCTCCCCGGATCTCGAGAATTAGACCCCAGACTGCTTCCCAAATCTGAAAAACGAAATTGAATCTTGATGTAATTTTGAGCCCAAAGATTGACTCACCTGGTCCCCTTCTTGTTACGATGGAGCTTGGTGGGATATCCTTCTTACTTCCCTTGGGCATAAAACTATGCTCCCCTTGTCAAATTTTACTCCACAAATCAATTACGGCAAAATCCCCTTCATACAAGAAATTGCTCCTTTCACAATGGTGCCGTTCTTTACCGACGATCACCAATACCAATGGTAACAACTCCTTTTTCAATGGAAATTCTTGCCGATCAATGGGTTCGCTTTCCCCACCGTGGTCGCCAAATTGTTAGAGCCTGAACTCTAACCTTGCAAGAAGGATGAAAAACCCAACAATCCAAGCATAACACAAAGAATCATCATCTCCATAGCTAGATCAAGAAAAATCTTCTCTCAATACACCGTCTCTCTGTTCTCTCTCTCTCTCTCTCTGCTCAGATAATACTCTGGTGATAATCCCTCCTGCACACCATAATGCATACGTGCAAAAATCCTGCACGCGTGCATGCGCGTATATCACTCTATATACGGTATATGATGAGTGTGGTGAGTGGTGACAAGTGTGGTGAGTGGTGACGAATGTGGTGACGAGTGTGGTGAGTGGTGAACACCCCAACACTAAGAATTCTAATTCTTCCATCTTGTAAATCATGATATGAGAAATCTACCACAAGAAGAATTAGAAAAATCTATGGTAAAATTTTCGAGAAATAATTCCTTAAAGTTTGAAGTTCAGAAGTTCTTTATGGACCCAGTTAGGTTCCCTGAGGGTCAAAATTTTGAAAATTCATAGTACTACTCCATCTTTTGAAAAAATAAAATTCATTTAACAAGACGTGTAGTACTTAGTATCTATTTCCATTGAAAAATAATAGTATCTTCACATTCTTATTCTATTTCAAATATCATGGATATGAAATGGTTCTGGATGTTTGTTTTTCTCGGGAATCCTTAGGACTGACTGGGTCTCTCAAGGATTGAAATTATGATTTGATACATCAAATTTTTATGAAATCACATGAAATTTAAAAAATGAGTAGCATTTTTAGGCTACGTTCATAGAAAATTAATGTTATCTTGAAATTTGTATTCCATGTTGAGTGTCATGAGATTATATCATATCACCGAAACCATTGAATTGAGTGTATTTCAAGGTGCGGTTGTGCCAAACTTGTGAAGAATTTTATTTTGCCATTGAATATGGTGGTACAACTTCGAGTTAATCTTACAATTCAGGTGTTCATATTTAAAAACTCATAAGTATCATGAAGAACTAGTCCCTAATATGGAGAAGGGATTGAGGGACCCATACGGGTTGATGAACCCAAACAGGTCCCTGAGACAACTCTAGTGTTAAAGTACTTTTGAAATGAGAGGTATGAAAACGATATTAATACATTAAGCACATATAGCAGCTGCACCGTACTAGACTTACCTGACAACATCCATGCAGTGAACTTCTAGATTATTAGCATTTGCAAAAGCTAACACAACTATGATGCTAGTGAGCTTAATAAGAAAAAATATTTCTTTCATAGTCCATACCTCTTTTTTGTGAAAATTCATGTGCCAGTGCCCAGTAGTCTTGCCATGAATTTTGGCTCCCCATTCGTTCATGTTTTGATTTTATATATAGACTTATTCGAACCACATTTCCGCTAAATGGTTTCTCAACAAGTTCATAAGTTTATGAAAGGCGAAACTTTGCTCATCTGAAAATTCCATTGCAGAATGGTAGTTGATTCTATCATTCTGCATCTCCAGCCGATAAACCTTCTATCTACAACCAGAAGCTTCTGTCTGGTAGAATCCAAGGGGAAAAAGCTCCTTGCAAAGCGGAGGAAGAAAACTGTAACAAAAGTAAGGGGCTAGAAAAGCACACACCATTGCAGCAGCCGTGATTCAAAGAAGCGGCCAGAGACCTAATGCCGGCTTTCGAGACCGGAATCTTTGGGACCACACGCTTCTGTAAATGAAAAAATTGCTCCCCAAGTACTATATTGTGAGTTCAAGTTTTTTTTTAAGGCATTCTAGCGTGGCCGATGACCCCCTCCGGGCTAACGCCGGTCACGAGACCCCATCGGTCCCAGGATGCCTTCAAAAAAACCTTGAACTCATATAACAACGTTCATTTGCTATGCAGAATATGAGTATTATGATAATACTTCCTTTATTGGGAATCAACATAATGTAAACATTAGCCATTAGCTTTTAGGATTAGCTTTTAGGATGCATACAATGTCGTCTTAATTCTCATCAAACTTTTTGCTCGTATTGCCAGAGGCCATGACCCAGGGACTTTATATAGAGTCTCTTTTATTGCTTTTCTTGTCTCCTTTGTGAGTATTTCTCTATAACAATCGCAATGATCGATACAGTAGGCAATATGTGAAAATGTTGATTGACAATCATGCTTAAACATGAAATTCTCCAACATATGTAAGGGATTGAGATAGTTATGTTGATTGACAATCATGCTTAAACATGAAATTCTCCAACATATGTAAGGGATTGAGATAGTTGCTCAGGTTCTCTAATAACAATAGAAGGATCTAGGGGTATAGGATGGATTCTACCGAGCATAACAGGCTTGAATTTCCTTGAATCAATAATGGAATTCAGTTGGGAAAGGCCAATAGGGTGGAGTCTACAGATGGGGCATGTAGGATGAGAACCAAGCCACGCGTCGATACACGACAGGTGGAAATTGTGGCCACAGGGCAAACTACGCCCTATGTCCCCCTTTTCAAATTCAGACATGCAAACTGCACACTCACATTTGGAATGAGAATCTAAAATGGGATCACATTCTGAATCAGAATACGTAAAAGCTGGAAGGGAATTCAGCGCCTGCGTATCAATGCCACCGCCGTTGGATACCGGGTCCGTGTATCCCCCCTGAGAAGAGCGAAAAATGTACTTGTTGTACAGGAAAAGGCCAAGAGAGCGCTAGCTATGAAGGAGATGTACAGAGCATCTGGGGACCCTGTATCGGCCATTCTTGGTTCAGTTTGCCGGAGTAGCTTCGAAGAGAACGAAGAATGGTTCTGAGTATTCGCTTTGCTTTATTTCCACGGGAAATGGAGCGAATTTTCTACGTCTGTGTTGCTTGCTTGTAGAGGCAAATAAAGGCTCGAACTGGCGGCCGTGGGGTTGTGGAAATAATGGGCCACGAAAGCACATCATATGGCACATCTTTTTTGGCCTTACAGGTTAGGTTTCTGTTGCACATCTTATGGTCGCGCAAAAATTCCCATACCATGCTCTCAAAAAGTCCACCGGTTCTATATTTCACTCACATAAGGGCATTACTCCATTCTCCTAGATTCCTGAGCTTGCCATGCCAGCCAAATCCAGACTCAAATAGAGCAACCATTTCTATTAACGATCTAAAGTCTGAAAATTGAAAACTTGCGATGAGGACTAGAAGACAAAACAACTTTGGCTAGAAGACAAATCTGCAAACTACAAGACACACCCAAGACATACTTGAGATTTTCAGATGCCTCCTCGACCCATCTGAATTTTTTGAGGTTGGTTTTTGGTGCCATGCAAGATGAACTTCGGCCAAACCAAGGTAATACCTGTGTGTGCAGTAAGTTCTTACCTAGGTACCTCAAGCATTGTAAAACATCCACATGTGCCTTGAATTGACTGGACCTCAAAGCTCTGTCCTAAGCAACAATGAGAGAAGAACATTTCATTTTATGCAAAAGAATATGATTTCTGAAATCTTGATCTTTGCTTGGATGGCATTGAATCATTGAGCTTTCATGTTGTATTGGACTGCCCCAAAGCCGCAATATTCTTGCACCTAAGAATAGCATGCGGGACTAAATGTCAAACCAAAAAAGAGTGTGCATAAGCAACATTGAAAATGTGAAGATAGAATGCCTTTAATTATTCTCTGAAATTCATATATCACCTTGCAACTCAAGCAGATGTTCTATCTATTTCTGGAAAATGGTAAAGCCTCAAATTCACGCCACAATAAAAAATTCATGTTAAGCTGTATATTGGCAGAAAGTGTTTGTCAAAGAGGTCTTTTTGCCTCTCATCTACAACAGTTTTCATTGTGCTATGCTATACTTGTCTAGGAGCAATGTGAAGAGGATGGCTAGATTATCAAGATTGGTTTGACCAGATAATGATATTGCATTGACAGTTACCTCGTCTTGATAAATTATGGCGTCCTGATCATAAACTCTTCCCTTGAATCGCCACTGTTTGAGTAACTTGCGTGTTTGGCTTATTCTAAGTACTGCAAACAGACAGCTCATTCTAAGGAATTAAGCTTATCAGATTGTCTACTAATGATGAAGCTTCCCTAGCTCTCTAGAATGCATCCAGTACGGCGTTCTTGTTCTGTAGAGATATGGCATGCTGAGAATAAATAGCCTTCTGGGATTGGTGGAAGACAAACATTACAAGGATATTACACAAAGCCATGGGGGCGACTTAAAGCAAACAGAAAAAACTCAGATTATATTTTGGCCAAGCTTCTGTTTATAGCATTAGTCTCATTTTCAGTTGCTCCAGTGCCAACTACTCTTGCAAAGTAATAAACCTTGGAGTCCTTAAATCCTTTACTTTTAAACATGTAAGTCAGCATGTTAACCATATTATCCTCTAAATACAGAGGTATAATAAGGGCCTTCGTCAACTTGTTTGCTGTGATCTCATTAAAATTGGCTCTATTACAACAGACCACTTATGACCTTAAAAAATCAAGCAAAACCCTTGACCACATTCATGCATAGCAATATTATGCCCAACTGATTTATTAACTGTAAGGCATCTTTACAATTTTGATCTATTAAAGGAAGCTACTGTAACTCTGGAACCCCAATATCGGTTTCCATGAAAGGACTCTTGGTTCTTATTGAAGTTTATGGAAAAAAGATCTTTTTTCCACATGATGCACGAAAAAATGAGCAGGCTGCATGTAGTAAACATGAAGCATGAAGGCATAAAGATAAGCCATATCGTGGCGTGCAGATACCACGTCATACACCTCTGTTCTGTTTTGCAAAATATTTGTTCTCAAATATACTTTCTGGACAAAATTCTTTAACATCTCAGGTCATGTGAATTCTCTGGGTCACTGTCCTGATGCATTGCTTAATGAAAACAACATTTTGGCAATGATTAAATAAAATAGAAGAAGATTAAGCAATAATGGGTACACGGCCACAGCTAAGAACTATTCTGTTTAAAACTTTTGTTGAGCCCTTTCAAAGAAAAGGCATCCCAAAAAATGGCATATGCCGTTATTTGTGGCGAGCACACGGTATTCTTTAGTAAAAGGCGAAAGAATAGTTCGCTCTGTGCTCACCACACGGCCTGCATGAGGTTCTCTTATGTGGTGCAAGCATATATACAAAATATTTGTTCCTATCTTCAGCATTTGGCATGTGGGATATTTTGGAAAAAGATGCGCAACATGGAGTTCTGATTTAGAGATGGAACACAGTCTCGGCCATCCAACAGCAGATATGAAAAGAAAGGCTGCATACATACCTAGCAGAAATGCAGGATGATGAAGACGGACGCTCAAGCAAGTCGAATAAGACGGAAAAAAAAGAGGCTTTTGCGGATGAAGGATCTACGAACTGCGAATAAGAAGTTTACTCCAATTCTCACCACGGATTCCGAATTCCGACCATCACTTACTCGACCACGGATTCGAAATTCCGACCTGCAGTTTCCGGCTCAACTGGAAGAAACTCCGCCAAAGAACAAAGTTCTCTTCCCCAAATCAAATTGCAATTAGGTCGTTCTCCCACTTCGATTTCTGCTAGAAGCCCCTTGTCAAATTTTTGTCTATTTTATCAATCACTCGGGCTTTTGCGCCTGAAGTTTGTGAGGGTTGCCCTCATGAAAGGGCTAACTAAGAGTAGGAGGACAACTTAATGGAAATGAGTATGAGTAGGCATGAAAGAGTACATGGGAAGAACATGTAGGCCTGTGTTTCTTGAGAAAGTTTGTAGAATTGCAATGATTGATTTAAGATTTTTTTTACGGAAAGAACGTTTTTTGTATGAGAAGGGTTAAAGTGGTAGAGTTGCTATAGCGTACTGAGCTATGTTAATTGAACATGCAAGCACATCATCAGCATAGAAGCTAAAGAACGTAGTGTGCTACCATCTGTATATAACTAAAGACTTCTTTACCCCTTTGGGACCTAGATATAACTGTAACTTCTTCCAATTGAGCTACTTCTTTTGCGGATGAAGGATCTACGAACTGCAGATGATGTCCTCCACTTTACCTAGATCTACGACTAGGGGTAATGATCTACGAACTAAAAAACGTAGTGTGCTACCATGTGTGTATAGAAGCTAAAGAACGTAGTGTGCTACCATGTGTTACCAATTCGTAGCTCAACTAGAAGAAGTTAAGTTTGTAGAATTGCAATGATTGATTTAAGATTTTTTACGGAATGAAGATTTTTTGTAAGAGAAGGGTTAAAGTGGTAGAGTTGCTAGAGCTTACTGAGTTATGTTAATTGAACATGCAAGCACATCATCAGCATAGAAGCTAAAGAATGTAGTGTGCTATCATGTGTGTATATGCAGAACGGATGTAGAAACTGATTTATTTCGAGGATCTCCAACGATAGTAGCTCACCTCCAAAAGATTCTCGCAAAAGATCCTCTAGAAGCATAGGTCAAATAAAAAGGGTAGATGATCCCTTTAGGTTCTGATGATCCCTTTAGGTTCTGATAGACTTTCCAGCAGATGAAAAAAACCTATCAAAAACCATGCTCTAAGTTAGAGGCAGAATCAGAGCTTCCTTGAAAGCCGCTCAACTGCATTACCCTAAGAAAAAAGAGAAAGGGAGCAAACGCATAGCCATCCCCAACGTCCCTGTGCAACCGGATAACACAAAGAAGAGGATCCCAAAATAGCAACTCTTGCAATCAGAGCGCTGCCGCCACGATCCTTTCAAACCATTCCTGCTACCAGATAACTCCCAAGAAAAGCGATGCCTATCCAGCCAGAATACCAACAGTAGCAAAAATGGCCTAACCCTACCTTTCCCATACATATTAGTTTAGCATTTAGGAAAACCAAAAATAGCAATTCCCATAACCATACAGTTTCCATGCCATTGCAAACCAGCCCTTTTGATCCTTGTGGGCCACATTATGCCATCTGCGTGCATGGGGTTGCCAACTGAAAAAACCCATATGGCCTTGTATCTTTGCAATAATTGCACCCCCCACCCTATTTATATATGCCTTTTGCGCATAATGTGAGCACCTCCATTGTATTTATATGTTCCTTATGCCCATAAACTAAGCATCTCCTGCCATGTTTTTATGTCTCTTATGCCCATAACATATTGAGTGTATTGACCTTTCTCTCTTTATCAATTGACTTGTATAATTAGCAATAATTCTTTCAATACATTTCTTATTAGCTTACTGTCAGGGGCAAATTTATTATGGTTAAAAACTTATTATTGCTACCTAGCGCCCTCCATGCTCGTTCATGGCAAAAAGCCTTCCATCAAAATTGAAATCCACTACCAATCATTATGCAGGCTCACCTGTTCCAAAGTTGTCTAATGAAATAGTACAATTGGTCTACAAATAACATCCAATCTTATACGAATGCTGATTTGTAAACAATGACAAAATTTTCCTCCATCAAATATTTCCTTTACATTTGCTAAAAGGCCTATATTATTCCTTTTCTAAGAGACATTCGTCTGTAGTTCCTTGTGTCATGTGATCAATTAAATACAAGAATACATTACATTGCTAAAGGAACCCTTTGTGCAGTTGTTAATGCAAGTTGAACTAGAAATTTCCACTAGAATGTTCAACGTATTAAGTTGATTTCTTCTCTTGTATTCTCGTTTAACCAGCGTTTAACATTCAATGGTCGAACCAAATGCTACTGCGCATTTGCTATTGACCGTGGAAGCGTTCATTTGTTGACATTTCTACTTGAACAATATCGTAAAGGTTTTGGTATCCAGAATTCCACTGCCATCCAAGAGCATATAGGAAAAGAAAGACTGCGTCCATACTTAGCAAAAATGCAGGAACGATGAAGACAATCCCTGATCTGGAATGGAACCTTCTAAGAATGCATTGAATGGATGGCTTTGAGACAGACGCCCAAGCAAATAGAAGATAAAAAATAAGTCTATTTGTGGATGAAGGATCTACGAATTGACTCCGAATAGGAAGTTTACTCCAACTTTTCATGGATCACTCACTCGACCATGAATTTCGATCTGCATGATGCTAAAAGCCCCATGCAATATTAAAAATTGCTTCTCCTACTAGGTCATTCTACCACTTAAAATTAAATCAAGCCTTAAAATTTGAATGGCAAATTTTTGGGTTTCCCATTCCATAGAATGCCAAGTCTCAGGCAAAATTCTTGCTCTCTCGTTGGGATGTGTCTCTATGGGAGAAGATCACAGAAGATAGTGCAAGTTGGTGTTGTTGAAAGGGTGCCATGGGACTGTCATGAAAATATTCACAAAGGCAAGCGCTTTGTTTGATCAAGATATTGCCTTCTTTTTAGCACCACCCCTCCAAGCTAGATGGGTGGCACCTACGAGTTCCATGACCCACTTTTCTCGTCGTATATGGCGATGGCTTTGGGATAGGTTGCTCCACTAAAGTCTTTGTACTATGGTGGTAGGTTATGCACGTGCCTGCGTGTTAATGCCTTCCGACATCGCTATGATCCTCACATATCTGCAATATGCCCGCTCTGCCTTTCAGACGTTGAGACTCTTGAGCACTATTTCTTTGATTGTCCAGAGGTTCAATCAGCGTGGTCCTGGCTATAAGGTTTGTTTAACAGTACATTGGACTGTCGATGCATCCTCTTGGTGTCCTATCCCAATGCATGGCCCCCAACTAAATAAAGGGCATTCCATCTTGGTTCTGGTTGGCTCCTATGGTCGATATGTGTGATGCTCCCCACTAAATATACAACGCCCCGTTGTACATCTCGCGAGAAATTCCCCATCCAGCACACCTGCCGCATGGGCCCTCCGTCTGTCCCGCACCTGGGATGGCCATGGTGCAGGAAGGGGACACAAAGGTGTCTTGTGCGCCCTTCCTCTACGGGCTCTTATAACAGTGGAAGCATAAACATAAACATCAACACTAGCAATAACAATACAATCAGCTACCTCGAAGGGTGGTACCATCTATCCATCCATAGATCCATCATAGACAATAATACATCATAAAGCGTAATAGCTCCTATCCGGACTCAGACTCATAAGGGAGGTAGGCTGACGGCTGGGCCTCAAGATAGAGCATTCCGAGATATAACAATGGCAGGGCTGGCTATAGACAATGGCTAGGGTTGACCACTCCATCTGCCTCTCCTGTGCATACTATGCGGGGGCCAAATTCATCGAGACTCGGCATGACTATAGCCCCTGACGGATCGCAATCTCATGGCATCACCTATCCGTACTACACTGGGTTGCATCTCTCCGGTCCAATGAGACAAAAAGGATTGCATCTCTCCCGGGTCCAATGAGGCGAGGGAAGGATTGCATCTCCCCTTCCCGAGGTCTAGTGGCTCCACGAGCGGCTAGAGAATCGTGGCGACACATGCTTCGTACCCGATTGAACCCCCTCAAAACAAGAGCCAAGCCGACACCTGCAACTCTTGAGGGGCAGGACGACACCATTTTCCCAGGAGGTGTCGGACCCATACCCGGCCCACTCGAAGTGACCTACTATAGGCCTAGCCCGCTATGGGTCCCCAGTAACTACGCTCAGTAGGGACCTCCCTCCACTTTCCCACTAGCCCCGTTGTATAGTGCTAAGTCGCATCATAGCCCCCATAGCTGGGTGGGTCCCTATGCACAGGCCGCAACTAATAGGAACTGAGGGGTCTAAACTAGGAGCATCATATAAATAATGGCTACTAGGTCTATACCTCCTTCCCAATACAAGAGGAGCAAACATGATCAATCAACATCACATATGCACATAACATGGTAAATAATGAGAATAACATCTAATCTAAATCATATGCATCTAACTTACAGTTAGGGTTCATTGATTAGGGTTCAAGATCTAGACTGAGGGTTCTAGGATGGCTCTACTAGAGATACGAAATGCTAACTCATCTGGAATCCTAATTCTTCCAGATGATCTACAAAGGACTCTAACCCAAATACCTGCTCCTGAGGAACTCCCTCCTGCTCCCGGCATCTCCACGGTCTTCAAGGGGTTCGAAGTAGCTCCCACTCCTACTGATGTGCGCACGCTCCGGGGGCTGTTGTGCTATGATGTGCCACAACAGACGGTTCTCGAAACGGAATTTCGAGCGCAAACAAGATTCCAAGACTGTTGGAACCAGAAAAATGGCCTAGGGTTAGAATTTGGCCATTTATAGGTTAGGGTTCCACGTCACTGCCACATGGCTCCAATGGGGTGCTTCCATGTGGCGGGTGCCCAATTAGGATGAGGCCACGTAGAAATGGCCCTATGCCTAAGGTTGGCTAAGTTATATGAATAACTTAGCCATGCTCCCTTTTCCACCTACTATGGTGTACAAGGCTACTGAAGTAGACTTGTACAGTGATGTGGTCCAAAAATATATGTATTTATAGCATACATTTCAGGGGAACGTCACATTCTCCCCCCCTTAGGATAATGATATCCTCAGCATTACGCTAAGGTGGCAAACCTGCAACAGCCCTGCAAAAACTCACAACATGAGTATACGAACTTAACTTTATTGAAAAGATCAACTTTCCGTTAATTATTATGTAATTATGAGGCTATATTTATAAGTTATACAAAATTATATAGCTGTAACAAGTATTATTACAACAAATTTGGGAGTTCATAGTTAAGTCTAAAATCTATGACTCCTGTCTTCTCGTAACATGCTCCCTTCTCCATGCTCCCTTCACTGACCTGCACAAGTAGCACATTACGTTATTTAAGTTAATAAGTTTGTGGTTTTAGGGGACCACCCCCCTAATTACCTCATTGAGCCGAACTACTAGCTCAAGGTTACCCCTACTCTCGATCATGGCCTAAAGGATTTGAGCTTAAGGACCGTTTAAGACGATCCTATCATCGCCCATGATCGGGTGCTACCTTGTATAAGATCCCCTTGATTGTGTACACCCACAATGCATCATGCCCCTGGGGGTTTAAGCTAGGGAACGTTCCAGACGATCCCATCATCGCGCATGATCATGCTCACCTCATCATGACCCCCCTATGATCATGTGCATATGCCGTGCATCGTGGCATAGAGAACATCTTAACGATGATCCCATCATCGCGCACGATCCCGTGCCTACTCGTGCATGACTCCTTTAGTCATGCACACCCCGCAGTGCATCATGGCCCTGAAGGTTTAAGCTAGGGAACATTTCACTGATCCCATCATTGCCCATGATGCTATGCTCCTTTCACATGACCCTCCTGGTCATGCGCACTCTTGGTGCGTACTGGCCTAGAGAACTCCCCTGGGGAATCTCATCATCGCCTACACTCCAAGATCTTCGCGTATGCATCCCAACTACCCTAGAATGCATATGCTTTCCTGCACTAACACTAAGGCATACACAAGCTTAGCTAAGAGCACCTGACGGGTTGGCGTCGACCAATTCAGAGATGACTTGGCCGTCGAATTGCTCCAAGAATTTTGGGTATTGCTTCTCTAGATCTTGCTTTAAGACCCATGTTGCATCTTCCACGGGCAAGTGCTTCCATTAGACCAACTATTGGGGGAACTGCGACCTTAGTGTCTCCTTAAATGCTTTATCGAGAATTAGCTCGAGGACTATTTCGATTTGCTCCTCCATCATCTCCAACAAGGTTGGAGTCTCCAAAACCTCCTCTGGGTTTGGAATATGCCTCTTAAGTAGGCTCACGTAGAAGACTTTATGGACCCTTTAGATGGTCAGGCAGGTTGAGCTTGTCAGCTTGGCTCCCTGCTCGCTCTAAAATCTTGAAAGATCCCGCCCACCTTGGAGGAAGCTTCTTACAATTGCCGATGCGAAGCTTCACTTGCTTGATTATTTGAGCCAACAAAACAAACTCTCGAGGAGTTTTATGTCTATCTGCTAGACTCTTCTGATGTGCCCATGATGTTTGAAGATATTTTCGCACTTCTATCACAAGCTGCCGCATATCTGCCGTCATTGTTGAGAAACTTCCACCTTGGACACTAGATTATGTCACATAACTGGGCTCAAGCATTGATAATCGTAACTGATTATGAAGGGAGACATCTTTGATGGGCTTCGTATTATTGTACGTAACTAGATGGATGTAATCGGCCCATTTGGGTTGCTTGTTCCAACATAGTTTCTCAACATGTCCTCCAAGATTCTATTGATGCGCTCCGTTTGCCCATCTGACCGTGGACAATTAAGCAGAACTCCTCCACAACGACTTCAGATCTCTATTGTTGATGATTGCCATGTTCATTCCATGCAGACTAAAAAAAATCTCTTATATAGACAACACGGCTAGATTCAAAGCTATATCTATGATGCGGTATGGCAATGTGCTCTTTTTTGATAACTTATCTACCACAACCATTGGGGCATCAAAGCTCCTTGTTGTCCCTGAAAGGCCTGCTATGAAATTCATGATGATAGCTTTCCACTTGGCGTTTGGCACCGCCCAAGGTTCCAAAACTCCTGGGATGCGAGGTTGTTCCGCCTTTGTCTGTTGACACAACTGACATTCTTGGATATACCTGACTAGCTGCTTCTTCATGCCCCGGTGGCTGGCTATTTTTGGCCCACGCTCTTCAACGATGCTCAGCTCACACTTGTGACATCTGTTAATGTCTGGGTCGACCCACTGCCCTTGATGTCGTACCGCTAACCTCGATGGCCACGCCACTTCTCTTTAGTAAATGGAGAATGGATTTTAGCAGTCCCGTGGATCCAGCAGCTACCCATAGCCGGGCACACTTTGTCAATACTTGAGGTTAGATCTAGGTTGATATGAAAACTTAAGCCAACTATGTTGGTGAAGAATTTAATCTTCCAACAGATAATTGAAAATGATTCTCTTTATGTATATAACTAATATCCAACCATTGTAATATAGCTCAAAGAAATACACCCACATAGATTTATTCAAAACCAAAGCTAAGATTCAGCTTCTAGAAACTCCAACTCGATACGATCCTGAAACGGTACCACTCGCCATCGGCCCCGAAACACCGCCTTGCTCAATCACGCATGCATTCAAAGGGGTTAGTCCTCATGACTAAGTGGGGATCCCATGGCTGCCTTTGCATGCATAAAACATCTTGAAAGTCTTGAATAACAAACATAAACAACTCAAAGACACAAGAACCTATGGTGCAATGCTAGACAATGACAACAAAGAAAACAACATAGCATCAATAGCAAAGAACATAACCAAAGTACCCAAATCATCATAAACAAACTCCGGGACAATGGGTAGCTCAGCCAGCCTACATACAGGCCCCGTTAGCAGGATAACGCTCATCCAGCTTACATTCCAAGCCTTGTAGCGAGGTGGTGGGGTGAACCTCGTATGCGCATACCCTCACACCCGTCCTGCCTTTGGAGGACCTCTTACCATGGGAGTTCACAAGAGTTTACTGATGTAGCAATCCCGGCCAGGAGAACTAACGCCCGGTGTCACAGAGCACAAATACAAAGAACATAGAACAAGTCATGCCGGAACAACCCAGGCCACCGAACCTGGAAGTCCGACCACGGAGGTTCCAAGTACATACATAATATCAAGAACGACAGTGGAACAATTCAAAGACCATGACGTGTGTTCATTAGAGAATTTACTGTAATGTGCCTAGATGATACTCTTAGCCCTCGTCGAGGTTGCCCATACAACCCAACCATGCCGAAGTAGCTAGATCGATGTTGAAAACCCTAATGACAACTCAAATGTTGATGTAGCGTGCTCAAATTACCCCAACAAAGGTCGATCACGGGATTCACTCCACAACATTATTTATTTAAGCTCCCTTAGGTATGGTTTCAAGTATTAATATTAAAATTCCACTTTCATAGCTAAGCAATTAATTGCGCATTCAGACTGGCGCCTCCAACTTACGCTTTCCTGCTTAAAAAATCCATGAGGTCCCCTGACCGCAACTTTCTGGAACTCCCGTCAACCAGCTCCCAGGCAAGCCCCATCTCTAGGAGCCAAATTACAATTAATCCCATGTGTCTTAGATTTATTAAGCTTAGACATTGTTATTTCTTATTTAGGAAGTTCAAAGACTCACAACGAAGCAAGTTCTAAAAGGAATTACTATGGGTTTTTCCCGCCAGATCCCTGCCATGCTGCTGACCTCCTGCAATTTGTTTACCAACTCTTACATATGTTGCCAATTCTCGTCTTCACGGGCTATGCAACTAAGTGGGCAGAAGCTTGCGCCTTACCAGACAACACTGCAGCCAACACGACCAGGGTTCACTACACGCACATTGTCATCCTCTTCGAGTGCCCCGTAGAACTTGTTAATGATCATGATATTCATTTTGTGAATCACACCATCAAGGAGCTCACCAATTATCTTCGCATTCATCACAGAAAAAGCACGCCCTACTACCCTCAAGGCAATGGTCGCACAAAAAGTACCAACAAAACACTAATATCTATTCTCAAGAAATTTTGTGATGCTTCTCGAAAAGATTTGCATGAAAAACTGCCGACTGTTTTATGGGCTTACAATACTACCTACAAAATTGCTATGGGCCAAACACCCTTCAAACTTGTTTATGGTCAAGAAGCTTTGATGCCCTTTGATATATTTTATCAACACTTAGATTTCAGTTGGTTATCCTGCCTAATTCTCCTCCTGCACTCAAAGAACGTGTTTATCAACTTCAACAACTTGATGAAATTTGCAGAGATGCTTATCTCTATAATCTGGCTGGACATCAGCTACGGAATTCATGGCATGATCACAAGATTAAAACAAAAGAGTTCTAGGATGGTGATTTAGTTCTACTTTATGATTCCAGATACAGGCACGGTCCTGTGACAAACTCAAGCTTCGATGGCTAGGACCTTATGAGATTAAACAGGCAGTCCATCCTGGTGTTTTTCAACTTATTGAGTTGGATGGCACTCCACTTCCATCCTTAGTTAATGATTTCGTCTTAAAACAATTTCATAAGGATGATAGTCCTACTCTACCCGCAACACAAGACACATAAACTTCAGGCAAAATGTCTATAATACACCATAGGTTTACATACAAAAACGAGGATCTTTTCCTTTATATACTCACGATACCTATTACATAACTTCAATCATTGTTCAAGATTGGTTGCAGTACAGACTCGAAGGATATGATATCCCTATCCAGGATGCCACCGCAGATGCCAGGGGAATGCACTTAGTCATAAGGGGCTATAGACGTCTGCCTTCGAAGGGTGGCCAAAAACATCCCTAGTATATTGATTTTGAAAGCTAATTTAACCTTTAAAATATGTATTTGCCCCAGATAATGGCGAAAAAACCCCCTAATGGTAAGTATACAAATAGGAAATGGTTAAAAACAAACCCCCCCTTTATTTCACAAGTCATATCATATACCAAATATCTCAATCCCCGTGCGGATGTATCACCACATCCAAGGGAATCCCGCAGTTTTCAGCTTCGAGATGTTCAAGTTATTCGTCCGGCATATCAACCATTCCAGGCACTGGCTTGGCATAGTATTGATCATCTCCATGGCACTCGAAGGGTGGTCCTTTCCTCCACCTCCCCCACCCCAATTTAAGATCACCGATTTTAGCTTTTCTGCCGGTGGCACAATCGCCATCATTCCACACGTCCCATCCTCATCCTTTCAAGGATTTTTGCATTAAAGTAGATACTCTTGGAGATTACCATACCATGCCACAAATCTCGCCCCCTTTCATTCTTTCACCGACCAGACAAGCGATATTAAGCCCTATGCTCCTCTAAGTTGCCACTCCTAATTATGCTGATCTCTTCTAATGCCAGTGTCCAGTCAGCATTTTTCCGCCTTTTTAGGTCAGATATCGCGCCATTCCTATTCCTCTTCTTGGGACTTAACCAAATTTTTGTCCCCTCTTCAGGTCTCACAAATGCCCGCCACATGTCTCCTTCAACGGCTCTGATTCCTATTTTGGAACTGCATATAAACTGCACTATGAACTGCCATAACCCTATTCTTCAAGTCCTTTCCGTCTTCTTCAGTGCCTCAACGTTCTCATCGCCATGGCCGCTTCTTCCCGCTTCAGCACTCTGCATGCAACCACACCATGAAGGCTAATGCTTTTTCCACGGTAATCCCATGCAATTGCGTCAATTCGTGGCATATCTGGTTAGTACTCCAACGAGTTATCAGACTCTTGTGGATGGCACTCACTTCATTATTAATCAGGCTCTGTTGCCTAAAGTCTGTCAGCTAATCAGCACCCCCAATTCTTTGGGATGGTCGGACTTCCAAGACTATGATGTTACACCATCGTCCATTAAGACAATTAGAACTATAGTGAAGCCAAATTGAAATACCAAGTACATTGTTTATCCAAGTTCTCTTCACAGTCAATTCAATTTAAAAAACCAAGTACATTGCTTATCCAAGTTCTGTACAAAGTCAAGTCTAAGTCAGTTTGAATACCAAATAAGTAAATTTGCACCCCTCTATCATTAATTTTTAAAAGTTTCAAGATCAGAAGAGCATAAAGAGCACAAAAGCACAGTAGCCTCACATGGTGTTGGTGCTATCACCTCACCAATACCGTTAACTACATACTAGTAATGGTGCCCAGTGTTTGCTGGGCATAAGTTGGGAACCTGTGTGGACGGAAACATGTCCAGCTCAACTTCGTTTCATAAATCTTATATAATAGAAACCAAGCCCAACGTTGATGGGCTAGAAGAGGTTTTTGTGCACTCAAGTGCCGTTTCCTTTTCCTTTTGCCTTTTGCTCTATCCTACATTTCCCTTTCTTTTTCCCTTTTCCCATTTTTCTACACACTTTCCTTTTTCCTTTTCCCTACACATCTTCCCCTCCCCCCCTTTTAATCCCGCTTTTCCCTCCACTTCCGTTCTCCTTTCTTCCTTTTCCCTTTTTCCAACGGATTTTTTCCTTCCATTTCATAGCTTGCTCCAAGGCATGTTTTGTTGATGCACAACAAGAGATTCGCAATGCAGTCACCATATTCTTGTAACAAATGCAGCATGATGGTATTAAGCCACATGAAGTAAGTTTTTTATACATGAAGTACTATATATGGCAGGTATGTGCATGTATAGCCAAATTCAGTATGCTATTATGCAAGAAATCATTTACATATCCACACTTTGTTATTTCTGGCTAGAGTCGGGACTAAAACTGCATTTAGACGGGACCATTACTCTAAAATAGAGGAACTAGTAATTACTGTGGTAAAATTAGTTGTACTATGTAAGCAAGAAGGAACTGGTGAAGCTATTATGAATCAATTAAAACAAGTTGACAACTTTCTTTTGGATTACCAGCTACCTCTTGAATGCACGCAATAATGAGGTCTTTGTATCGTGGCAGGAGGATCCATGTTCAAATATCCAAGAATGGACCTGAATGCAACAAGGTTTCTAAGTACGTAAATATATATGGAAAAAGTGAAGTAGCAAGAGAGGGGCTGGAGTAGTTTTCCAAAGATTTAATCCACAATGTGTTGTCTTGGATAACATTGATTCCTGTATATATAATACATGGGCTTTCAAGAAAGTTTTTCAACTTTTAAGCTTATGCAAGTGGAATTTGTCCATCTAGATAAATTCGAACTTTACTATTTTATTTAATACATGGGCCAAGTGATCTAGCCGAGGGTAAACATGTGGACTGCCCTTATCACAATGTACGGCAAATGTGGACAATTAGAGAATGCGAACCTTTGATGGTCAAAAATCTTTTCTGTGATTGTGGCAATATTCCTGATTAATTGTTGTATGAGATATACATATATTAGTTATGGCATGTGATCTGGAATGTTCCTTCTAACTAGTTATGAAGTCACTGTCATTTGTAAGATCCTTTACTTATTGTTTATTATAATAGTCTTGCTATTATCATAGGCACCACCAGCTAGCTATACCAAGTATGTGTCCCAGATTGGCTAAGCTAAAGCTCCTTTAAAGGTGCAGAATCTAGAGATGTTATTAGGTGCTCAGATAAGCCCCACTCTAAGTAAGGCTTCAACTATACTATGAATTGGGAGTAATGTTTGTGGCAGAACTTAACAGTAACAAAGGACGAAGTTTATTCCACCCTCAAGGGAATGGCATATGGCAAATCGCCTGGCCCTGACGGCTTCCCCCCTGAATTTTTCCTAGAATTCTGGGATGAGCTTGGTGATGATCTAACAACAGCCTTACATGGTGCTTGGATGTTTGAGAGCCTGCACCCTTCACTATCCACTGGCTTTCTTGCCTTAATCCCAAAGGTGGAAAAGCCATCTGCTATTGAAGAATGGCGTCCAATTGCTCTCACAAATACGACCTACAAGCCTATGGCTAAGCTCCTTGCAAATTGACTTAAGCCAATATTGTGCAAGCTAATAAGGGCAGAACAGACAACATTCCTACCAGGTAGAAACATTCTATCAAATTATTTGACCGCCTGCGACAGCCTGCATTGGGATGAACAAAGTAAGAAGAAATGCATCATGCTCAAATTGGATTTTGAACACGCTTTCGATACAGTGAGATGGGATTCCATTAGGAAAGTCATAGGCAAACTAGGCTTTGAGGAAAAATTTATAAACATGGTCATGGGGCTTAACAAGTCAGCTTCTGCATCAATCCTCATCAATGGCAGTCCAACCCAACTTTTTCCTCTCAGGAAGGGGGTAAGACAGGGCTGCCCACTTGTCCCTTATATATTTATTCTACTAACAAATGTTCTGACTCTCTTGGTGCAGTCGAAAGCTCAAAACAGTGAGATCAATGGGATCAAACTTCCTTTTACCTCAGAGCCAGTTAGCCATACAACAGTTTGCCGATGACACATTTATATTCTTAAGGTATGACGATTCCAGCTTAAACAACTTCCTTGAGACAATTAAGGCTTTCAGCACCTTCACTGGAGTATGTTTGAATAACAGTAAATGCTCAATTATATGGCCTCATATTGAGCAACCTCCTAGACAGATTCTGGACCGGGATTGCACATCATCAAAAAAGGTGAAGCAACAAAACTACTAGGATTACCCTTGGCAATGGGAGCTCTCCCTCCAGGTACTTCTTGAAGAAATGAGGCTTTCAAAAATCAAACTAGAAGGTTTGAGAATCATTACCTCATTGCAATAAGAGTTGTTCATAATGTCAAGTAAGGTATCTTGCATTTATATTAGTATATTTCTATTACCCTTATGAGTTACAAAATCTTTCTTGTAGGGAATTCTCTATGGAATGCATAGAGGGTGGTTATAGGAAGGGGTACGATAGAGGCACAATTCCATTTATATTTGGGCCATGCTTGGATATCGAGGTTAGAGGTTGGTTAGTTGACAGGCATAACTTGATATCTAAGGTCCCCATACTAAAATGAGAAAGTGGGCTGGAATTGATAATAGATACTACACTAGCTATAACTCTAGATTTATAGGGAGATAGGACGTTTTGTATGTTATCGTACTCAATCATGTCTTGCATAGGTATTCGAGACTTCAATGTGGTTTTTGTGCTATTTTTTTGGAAGACGCCTGTGATTACACTATGGTTTATTGTAGGTTTTCAGGAGCATGTCATCAGCAAAGGATCAAGTTCATGCTTGAATTGATGGATAACATGATTATCGTGCTTTAGGCAATATCAATCATTTATACTATTGTGGTATGTTAGCATTTATCATGGACTAAGTGTTTTAGTGTGCTCTGTCTGTAATGCACTATGGCAAGTTCCTAGGAACATATTTGAAGAGTAGATGAGCAAGATAGTAGGATCGTTATACTTTAGCACTTCCAATCAATTTTTTTTGTTGTGATGTCATAGAAATGAATTATTTGTTTTAGTGTCCAAGATTGTATGCTCTATTCTATTCTATACTACAAGTTGAAACTCTACTATTTTAGTACTGACCAGATAAGAATGTTGAATCTGCATATGAAACAAATTGAAATTCTATTATTTTAATGGTAAATAATTAAGAACCTTAACCTTGAATGCACATTATGACTTGATAATCTTTCCATTTGTGGCATCAGGTTTGTGTCATTTTTGAAAATTATATTCTGATGCATGTAAGCAATCACTTTGATTGCTCCTATATGGTTTTTGCTCTTTATAAGCATGTATTGGTCTATAGCCCAACAATTATGCTGACAAGCACATATGCCCCCCAAGACTTTGTACTTGGCATCATTGCTAACTTCTTCAGCGGATTTAAGAACTTTATAAGGCAAGGGAATTCCCGTAATAAAATCGAGCGCAGGAAGGAAACCAAGGATACTTAGATCCTTTGAGGAATTATCCAAATGGCAACTAGATTAGAAGAAGGACCCATGGATGCTTTGGTGAGGCAAAAATTAAAGATTTTTCCAAATGAGTTGAAGGTAAAAGATTTCTTACCAATATCTTGGAGTAATGGCAGAAGATCAGACTGGTCGGCTTTTGACAAAGCACAAACATTGTGAAGCAAGGACAAATTTTTTATTTCAACTTTGAAGAATTTGGCATTTGAAATAAGTGCGCAGCAACAAGAGGGTAAAAAGCAAAGGAATTGCAAAAGAAATGGAAAGAAGGGCAAAACAGATCATACTGGACTCAAGATAAAGAGAGTGACCCAGAGTTATGAAAATCAACAAGCTATCTGTCACAGAGTTGACTTCTATTGACTTTTTTTTTACTCAGATTTAAACCCTAATATCTCATAGATTATCCTTTGACTTGAGCATGCATCTTTTGCCAACTATCTACTTTCCATTTGCATAAAAATACCAACAAGAACTTTGAATCCCATTATATTGATTTATCTCATGGCAGTTTTTCTAGAATTGGAAAAGTTATTGTGAATTGAAATGATTTGAGTTATTTTTTGGAATTAAACCACATAGACTGATCATCTTAAGTGATCTGGAGGTTTTGGAAGTTTGGATCTTGTAGTTGAAGAATAGAATAGAATAGAATAAATTTTTTAACGTCCACGGAGACCAATAGGTCATGGGACCCATACAATGGGCTAGTACAATCATTACGGAGACATTATGGACTTTGCTGGTTCGAATTCGGATTACACTTAGAATCGACTGGTTGCAACATGTTGCCATCGCATCATATTGGCATCATATGCACCATGTTGACACCACATGCAATCAAGAATCCAACATAGTTTGCATCACAAGGTGCACTATGCTGCTATCACATGCACAACGTTGGCACTACATTTAGAATAAAGTTAGAGAAATATACTTAGAAAAATTGGTATACTTAGAAAAATGGAATTACAATTGTCATTCATTATCAGACAAGACATCTGTTAAGTTATAAGGTATTTTTGCCTCATCAGCAGGATCTAATCTGAAGGTATTTCCCTTTCCCGCACCACGTTTCCTTTGTTCTAATGGAACTCTGATGACATAGATCTGTGTGGAGAACACTAAACCATTTGGATCATTTTTGCACAAATTTGAATTAACTAGTGGTGATTATCTATCACTTATTAATTTACCATCTTAGTCATTGTGGGTTGATAGGTTACATGATGTATTGTCATATAATATGTGATATTTATTGTCATATGATGTATAATATTGTGTCATATGATATGTGATGTGTTGTCATATAATTGTTGCCTTTCACAGAATCCTTGCAAAAACTGTGATGCACAAATCTCTAAATTGTGGGATTTCCTAAAAGATACTTGCCAAATTCTGTGTTTAGGGTGCAGAGAGCCAAAGGTGTGGTGAGGGATGTGAAAAGATGAGAAAAGAGGTGCAAATGTGAAGAAATAAGGTGATATGTGAATGCGGTGTGTATGACCGGGATGTTTTTCAGAACAAGGTGATGAAAATGATTGAAGAAAAACTTTTGGGATGCGACAAACTTCCTTTGAATGTAAATGAAATATTTGAGCAAATTCTGGCAGAATAGCTATTAGTTTAGCTAAATCTAGATAATATCAGATAGCTTGAATTGATTTCAACTCATTTGTTGATCAAGATTGATGGGGAATTAAGTGGCAAAGTTCGCGGTGGGGTGGCACATAAAAATGGGAAAACCCTAATTTTTGAAAAAAACTTCGAGAAATTGATTGAAGAAAGGGGAAACACCATGAATTGCTCAAGAAAACTTTTCTCGGTTATCTTAGGAACATAATACACCGTCGGGTAATCCATTTGATCACTCAAAATAGAATTTGTATCGAACTTCAAAAATCTTGGCTTTCAAGAACAAGGGCGGGTTTCTAATCAAAAATCTCCTCTCCCGCTATGGAATACGGCTTGGATCATCTTTATAGACACATGTCCGGGTAGTTAGAGCTCCAATTTGTCGCATATGGCCACGAACTCTTCTTTCCCAAAAATAGGCAATATTCTCGTTCTTGGCATGATCTCCATTAATTCGCATCCTCTTCATGATTCGATTGGTTCCGAAGTCGATTATGATCAGCGAACTGCTACGCATCACTCAAAGTCTCTTGCCGAGAATCATAGAACCCTAATGGATCTTAGCCGGATTTTCTTCATGGATATATCCCATGGCCTAAATCAAAAAGTCACTGGTATATATAGCTCGATCCACGCAAACTCTTAAATTGGCGTGTCTTGCCCACGTGGGATTCGGTACCTCCACCGCCCCCACGCCCGGGGTGAGCTACGTGGAGGGGGTGATTGGCTGAAAAGGAATCTAGGTCAGGGGGGGTGGTAGAATAGGACAATTTTTTTACATTTTCTCAAAGGGCACGATTCCCAAGAATTGGAATTCAAGGGTCTATATAAGGTCTTTTTTGGAAATTTTTTGTGCCAGGTGGCATATTTTCATTGGGGCAACATGGTGAGGTGGTCAAATTTTGGAAAATGGCACTTTGATTTTTGGCTAAAAAAGGTGAATCAATGGTGACTGGACATGATGAAATGATGACTTGGCATAATGAAGGATGATGTGGCAAGGTCAAACATGGCTTTTGCCTAAGTGGATTTTCGAAATTTTAAATGCCCCTTGATATTTTTGATGAGGTGGCATGATTTTTGACCCAAGTGGCAAAGATATAACCAAAGTTGAATGACAAAGCATTTTTGTGAGCAAGGTGGCCATCCTAGGTGGCATTTTGACTCTTGATGACGTGGCAAGGGTATTTTTTGGAAAGTGTGCCTTTTGACTTTCTATTTTGACTTTCACTTGACTTTTGACATCTTTGGCACTTTTGGATGATGACTAGGATGCCACTTGGCAAAGGTATAGATTTTTTTTTTTTTTGGGATTTTTTTAGGCATCTTTAGAAGCATATTTGGCTAGCGATAGGGGAAATTCAAGGAGAAATGGGAGATAGGCTCAAAAATTTGAGAAAAATCAAGGATGGCTAGTTTTGGCTAAAGGATTTGGCAGGGGTACTCACCGGCCTAGATTCTCTTTCAGCCGATACCTTTCCTTAATAGCTCCTCCAATACTTAGAATTTTCTTCATATCTTCATTTCTTCTTCATGTTGCCACTTCAAGGGCAACATCTTTATAAAAGAAAAAATGGCTGGTCCCCAGCCTTGAAACCTGTTAAAAACTTCTCCTGACATCTGGATCTGAATTATCCTGTTCTGAAATATCAGAGCTTCTTAGAATGCAGCATAAAAGCATCTGAAAAGTGCAAATATATGAGAGTGAATGCCAAATCAATGCATCTCCTGTTCCTGAGATAATATAAGGTTTTCTTGAGGTCTTCATGAATGGAAAATGGTGCCAGAATAGGAAACTGGATAGAACTATGTGTACTTCACATTTTTGGTGATGAATTTCAACAACTTTGAACACAAAGACAACTTTTGAACATTTATAACCTGTAGGGTCTGCTACCATGTTCTTTTGACTTCCCATAAGTGTTGAAACTTGGGGGGGACGTCAAAAATCTGCTTCAGTGATCTTGTGAATAAAACTTGATGCTTTTGGGGTTTCAGCTACCCATTCTTGTAGGAGTCTTGAAGAAATGACTTGGTAGATGGAGCTAGAATGTTATGGAAGGGTGCAGACACATTCTAGAAGATGTAATGGTCCCACAAATTTGCCCAAAAAAAAAATGGTGGTGGTATAAAAGGCTGGCTAATGGGTAAAGGATGATCCCGCAAATGACATGAAATAGAGAGTTAGGAGATCTTTTTATGATGCAAGGGATGAATAGCAGCACTGTAGGTGATGAATAAAAGTGGGAGCAAGGCTTATATGAATGGGAGGCCAATAAATGAAAAATGAATGGTATGGAAGACTAGGATGGTCCCCGCAAATGACATGATGACTCGATTAGTACTTCAATCCCGGCATTCATCACAAGATGTTCAACAAACTGTTCATGATGATTTTGAGTTCCCGCATATGAGCACAACTTTAGGAAGCAATGGTTTTTTTCGGGTTGGCTTTTAAATGGAACAACTAATGAACACGCAAATGACAATGTTAAAGATCAAACGATATTTTTTTCTTTTCGACTTTTCTTCTTTTTATTGTTTTCTCCCCATAGTGTTAGCAAATTATATCTAGAACAATTTCAACTACTTCAACCTTTTTAGACTACCTACAACTATACTAACTAGCATTAGCTAGTTTAGATCCAATAAGCTTTCAAGTGTTGTGCATTGAGAGGATTTGGCAAAATTCTCTCGGACTCTAACTCCTGTAAGTAATATGAGTTTACTCCAAAGATGTGAAGAAATGACAAATGGACCTTCCCAATTTGCGGAAAACTTACCTAGAGTGGGATCTTTGTTTCTAGCTAACTTAAGCACCAAATCACCAACCGATAGTTGACTTCTCTTTGCTTGTTTGTCAAATTTCTTCTTGATTTTCATCTTGTGTTCCGTTATCACTGTAGAGTCTTATTTCTGAGTTCCTCAAGGGCTAGCATCTGGCTTTGTGCACGCACCACTGGATAGCATCCTCTTCACTTTTGACTTGTATTTGCATCGTCCTTGGCGAAAAGTACGCAACTCAAAGGGTAGAATGACACTAGTACCATACACAATAGAGGCAGGGTGTTTTTATAGCCACTTTATAAGTGGTTACGTAGGAAGGAAGGAAGGAAGTTACTTTTATCGTCCACCTGAGACCAATAGGGCATAGATCAACTTTGTATGCCGACTTCTTGGAAACCTATCTCTGTCTTCTTCATAGTGGATATCGAGTTTTATTGGTGGATTACACTGGCCATTTCCACGAGGGTAGTAAGCGAACTTTTGTATGTCTTATCTCAAGCAATTGGGTAAGCTTGTCTATTACTTCATTCATAAAAGGCATTCCTCCTCACGAAACAATCTTCAATGGTACTCCAAACCTAGCACATATATTAGACAATAGGAAACTTCTAACGTGGTATCTGCATTGGCACTTGTCAATGGAGTTGCTTCAGCCATTTTAGTGAAGAAGTCCAGTAGCAACTAGGATGTATTCATGTCTGGCAGAGGAAGATGGGTGTATAGGACCAACATAATCTAATCTCCAAACAAGAAATGGGCCAGGGGCCACAATAGGTGAAAGGGGAGGTACCTTTCAGTTCTTTGGCATGCTTTTGACCGGTCGAACAACTCATGCGCACCTTTTGACATCATGGTGAAGTGTAGGCCAATAGTATCGAACTTAGAATTTTCTTGGCTGTGGCATCCATAGAATAGTGTCCACCACAGCCAGAGGTCATGAGCATGTCTTAGAGCTTGTACATGTTCTTCTTGACCAAGCACCTCAACAAAATCTGTGAAGGCATCTTCCTACATAAAATGTCCTCAACCAGCACATATGTTAGACATCTTTTCCTAAACTTAACTTTCTCGGATGGTGAAAATGTGGCGGGGACCTCTTGATGTTTTAGATAATTGACAATGGGTTGCATCAAGACACTGCTTCTCCAACTAAATGACATACCTCTTCTTCTGTTTGATCCTCTTGAGGGTCAAATCATATTTGTAGAAGGCATAGGGTATGAAACTACTCGGATCCTTTTCTTTTTTGACAAGGTGGACTTCAATGGCAAAGTCTTGAAGCATGGCAGCCCACTTATAGAACTTGGTCTTGAGGGCTTGTTTACCATACAACATTGGAAGAGGATTGACCTTCATATAGACTTGAATCTTTGGAGCTTGCATCGAGAAGATGAGGAAATTTAGTGGTCAAAATATTAGGGCAGCGAGCAGACTTCTCTAGGAATTTGGGTAATTCACCTCATTATTACGACCCCTTGCTTTCTGCATAGTTTAGTACCCTTTGTTACGAAATAAGGCTAATCCTATAGCAAATGATGTAAGCTGTTATATAAACTTGGAAATCTTCATTTGGTTTAGGGGCAAGAAGGGTTACCTTCTTGTTGAGCTCTTCTTTGATCAATTCAAATGCCCTTTGGCAATCTTCATTCCACTCAACTGGAACCTTTTTGACTTGTATTTTTGGATACATACCCTACTTTGGTGAGCTTGGTGATAGGTCTCAAAATGTGAGAGAAGTTGGGGATGTAGATCCTCAAGCCTTGAAGTGTACCAACAAAACCTTTGATCCGCTTCAATGTTTTAGAGTCTTTGGGAGGTCGAGAACTATTGTCGACTTGTCTCCGACAATCCCCGAACTCCTTCTTCTGATATCGATGGCCTAACACACACCTTTGTCGGAGTCAAAACAAACACTTCTTTGGATTTAAGTTCACACCCTGGATGCGCACAAAGAAAACATATTAGAGATTGTTTTGAGATGATCTCCCAAAGAGGTGGCCAGAGTCAAATCATCCGAGAAAAGCCACGAAATTTTGGGAGATAATGACTCAAAAATATTGTTCATTGCCCTCTGAAAGGTTGCAGGGGCATTTTTCAAGCCAAATGGCATTCTTAGCATCATATAAGTTCCCCAAGGTGTAATGAAGGCGGTTTTTGGCTGTGATAAAGGATCAACTTCTATTTGGTTGAAACCAGAGAAGCCATCCATAAGAGAATAGACTTCTTTTCCACTCATGGTATGCAAAACTTCTTCTAGAAATGGTAGGGGGTAGCAGTCTTTGATTGTAACCTTATTGATATCTCTATAATCAATACAAATTCTAAGTTGGCCACTCCTCTTCTTGACTGGCACAATGCAAGACAACCACTCAGGTTCCAATGTCTCACATATCAGCTTAGAACTCTCCATAGTTTTTAATTCTTCATAGATAAGTGGCGCAAAGCGCGGAATTTATCCTCCTTAATTTCTGCTGAACAGGATCAGAGCCCTCTTTTACTTTTATTTCAAATTTTGCTTTAGAGGGAGGAATTCCTTTTAGTTCAGAGTAATCCCAAGCAAAGACATCTGAGAATTCTTGACACAGCATAGGAAATGAGTTGAAGCAAGGCTCAGGAGCTTTTGGACCAACTTTCAGGGTTCTGGTTTGGCCATTCTTTTGGATACAAATGACTTGCTCTCTGCTTGCTTCCTCTATCCCTATAGTTAGAATTGGGCAAGTCTGTGAGAGGTTCAGTTCTTCTTCCTGAAAGGCTCCTTCAGCTAAAAAATCCAATATGGTACCTTTAGCTAGCCTGTCTACTTCACTATTCAAATGCCTAGGGATATGCTCTATAGTCCAGGCCTCAAATTTGTCTAACAGTCCCAAAACCTCTTCTTTAAGTTGTACTAACCTTGAATGCTTGGTTTGGTATACCTCTTGGACTTGATTGCACACAGTGAGAGTCCCCCTTTATATTCAACTTCTTGATTCCCATCATGTAAGCTTCTTGGAACCTGCAATCAAAGCTTGATACTGCCTCATTAGAGGTTATATTTTGTGAATTCTTGCTGTTTTAGCCACTCCAAAGCCTACGGGCTTTTAATGATGGCAAAGAAGCGAGGCTAAACTCAACTTCACTACAAGCGCCATCAAAGAACAATGTATGAGTATGCTCATCAAGTTTTTGCTCTTCTTCTTCCAAAAGTGGATCTACATAGATGTTGTACACACCTACATCTTTATAAATTAGTGCATCATCAATTGAAAAGGCAAATTCTTCTTGGGTTTACCTTCCTGGTTGTAGAGTGTGACTTCTTGCTTACCATCTTGTTGTTGTGCATTTACCTCCTCCCCAATCAGCTTTGCGAAACCACCACCTGAGCCATTTCACGCTTAAAAGAAGGTCATAGCTGCCAATCTGAGAAGGAAAACCGCATACTACAACAAAGTCCGGGGTCATCTTGATGCCCCCTACATCCATCAAGACATCATTAACGACTCCTTTTGGTTGTACACTCTCATTAGCAAAAGATTTTAGAATAATTGGGGCTGCCGATGATTTTTAACTCTAAAGAGTCCATAATATGTAAAGGCATGATATTTATACCTGAGCCTCCATCCAAGATGACTTTAGAGAGTGTTTTACCTTCGACTTGAGCTTCACATGAGAATATACGGGGGTCTTTCCCAACTCTAGAAATGTTGTGGACAATAGGTTACGAATTCTCCTCTATAAGTGTTTTGACACGCTCTCTATAGGAAGGTGCTATTCTTAACAAGGTCAAAACATCTAGGGTGACTCTAGTAGGCTTCAACACCTGGTCAACTTCACCTAACACACAGGCTGTCATTTTGAGGTGAAACGCTCTGTAATCACGGAGGCGGAGGAGCTATGCTATTTCTAGGCATGTTGGCTTGTCGAGGTCTGGATCTTAGGCTATAGGGAGTACCGACCCAGCCAAGACCTCTTCTTCTCTTGAAGTTCATCACCTCCTTCTCATGTCGGAGAAACAAAGACATGAAGAGGATGCATCTGATCTTACCTTTATCTTTCAACATATACTCTTTGATCCACACTTTTGTCTTCATAATGGCTTTGTTTCTTTACAATATGAACACACGGGGCACTCCTTACCGGTGTGGCCCTTTCTATCACATCTAGGGCAAGGCTTGGACCAGCAACTACTTTCTAATGGCCTGATTTCTTACAGTGGGGTACAATGTTTTCTACTTTGTGTAGAATCTGAAAACTTGAAATCGGATGCCTCATCTCACGGAGTCTTTGGAGCCTTCTTGAGCTCGAGAGAGTTGCTTGGTAACCTCCATAAGTGTCTCTGCCCAGTCCCGGCATGTTCGGTTGCAATTTTAAGGTTAGTAGCTTGCAACTTAGAAATCTCTTCTCTCATATCTTCTTCAAAAGAATTTTTCTTCTTCATCGCACCACAAAATTCATAGTTAGTCTCTAAATCATTGAAATAATCAAGATCAACGTGCTCAAAAGTAGAAAATGCAGCCCTTAGCCCGCTGATCTCAATTGCTTTGGAAAATACCCTTGGTAATGTCTCAAAAACGTTGTTGTTGATGTATTTTCATTAACTTCTTGTAAACGGGAGGTCGAACTTCAAACCATGCAAGAAAAGCGTTGATCAAATGCAAAGGAGGATTATCTACACCCTTTGACTCACACTTTATCACATGCTCTCCAAATCTATCAACATAAGCTTCTATGCTTTCATCACTTCTAATAGAAAGAGAATCACGATTCTTTGAAGCAAAGTTTCAGAGTCACGCAGTTCGCCAAACCTATCAATGAATCTGTTTCTCATCTCTTCAAATGTGTGAACACCATAAATCTTTCTTTGAGTGTTAAACCATTTAGTAGCAAGATCATCGATAAAAGAAAGCTTGAACAATTCCAACTTAGTCATACCTCTAGGAGCATGATTCCTAAAATAATCATCAAATGAGTTTAAAAATACCTCAAGGGCTTCTTTCTGTCATAAAGGGGCTGTGAAGGAGGCGTCTCAACTTTGAAGATAGGGTCGACATAGTTGCCTAGGGGTGCTTTAACTCTTCTTTGGCGCCTGCTTCTTTGCCAACCCGGGCTCCGGAGGCATATCTTCAGCATGGCTAAACTCTCCATCACCATCCATATCTGTACCAGTCTTCCTTGGGTGCCTCACCATGAGGGGCTCTCAAGTTTTTGCAAGAGTTTTTAGAGAATCAAGTGGGACCTCCAAAAAGATGTTGCCTTTCACGTAATCCTTGCAAAAAAGCTGTGATGCACAAATCTCTAAATTGTGGGATTTCCTAAAAGATACTTGCCAAATTGTCGTTTTAGGGTGCAGAGCCAAAGGTGTGGTGAGGGATGTGAAAAGATGAGAAAAGAGGTGCAAATGTGAAGAAATAAGGTGATATGTGAATGCGGGTGTATGGACTGGATGTTTTCTAACAAAAGGTGATGAAAATGATTGAAGAAAAACTTTGGGATGCAGACAAACTTCCTTTGAATGTAAATGAAATATTTGAGCAAATTAAATAGCTATTAGTTTAGCTAAATCTAGATAATATCAGATAGCTTGAATTGATTTCAACTCATTTGTTGATCAAGATTGATGGGGAATTCGTGGCAAAGTTCGCCAGAAGTGGACTGGCACATAAAAATGGGAAAACCCTAATTTTTTGAAAAAAACTTCGTAAATCGATTGAAGAAAGGGGGAACACCATGAATTGCTCAAAGAAAACTTTTCTCGGATTATCTTAGGAACATAATACAATCGGGTAATCCATTTGATCACTCTGAAATAGAATTTGTATCAGAACTTCAAAAATCTTGGCTTTCAAGAACAAGGGCGGGTTTCTAATCAAAAATCTCCTCTCCTGCTATGGAATACGGCTTGGATCATCTTTATAGACCTGTGTCAGGGTAGTTAGAGCTCCAATTTGTCTGCATATGGCCACGAACTCTTCTTTCCCAAAAATAGGCAATATTCTATTCTTGGCATGATCTCCATTAATTGGCATCCTCTTCATGATTCGATTGGTTCCGAGTCGATTATGATCGTGTGAATCGCTGCATCACTCAAAGTCTTGGCGGGAAGCCGAGAATCATAGAACCCTAATGGATCTTAGCGGATTTTCTTGAAAGGATATATCCCACAGGGCCTAAATCAAAAAGTCAGCTCAGGTATATATAGCTCGATCCACGCAAACTCTTAAATTGGCGTGTCTTGCCCACGTGGGATTCGGTACCTCCACCGCCCACACACCGTGAGCCACGTGGAGGGGTGATTGGCTGAAAAGGAATCTAGGTCGGGGGGGTAGAATAGGACAATTTTTTTACATTTTCTCAAAGGGCACGATTCCCAAGAATTGGAATTCAAAGGGTCTATATAAGGTCTTTTTGGAAATTTTTTGTGCCGGTGGCATATTTTCATTGGGGCAACATGGTGAGGTGGTCAAATTTTGGAAAATGGCACTTTGATTTTTGGCTAAAAAAGGTGAATCAATGGTGACCGGACATGATGAAATGATGACTTGGCATAATGAAGGATGATGTGGCAAGGTCAAACATGGCTTTTGCCTAAGTGGATTTTCGAAATTTTTAAATGCCCCTTGATATTTTTGATGAGGTGGCATGATTTTGACCCAAGTGGCAAGATATAACCAAAGTTGAATGACAAAGCATTTTTGTGAGCAAGGTGGCCATCCTAGGTGGCATTTTGACTCTTGATGACGTGGCAAAGGGTATTTTTTGGAAAGTGTGCCTTTTGACTTTCTATTTTGACTTTCACTTGACTTTTGACATCTTTGGCACTTTGGATGATGACTAGGATGCCACTTGGCAAAGGTATAGATTTTTGGCATTTTGGGATTTTTAGGCATCTTTAGAAGCATATTTGGCTAGCGATAGGGGAAATTCAAGGAGAAATGGGAGATAGGCTCAAAAATTTGGGAAAAATCAAGGATGGCTAGTTTTGGCTAAAGGATTTGGCAGGGGTACTCACCTGGCCTAGATTCTCTTTCAGCCTGATACCTTTCCTTAATAGCTCCTCAATACTTAGAATTTTCTTCATATCTTCATTTCTTCTTCATGTTGCCACTTCAAGGGGCAACAATAATGTGTGATGGGCATGATGTGTTGGCATGAAGGTTGTGATGTGTAATGTGGTGGATGCAAAAATTGTGACATGTTCAAATTCAACAATGAGCGGGCATGTGGCCTACCCTATCCCTTCATACTATTCTTGTGAACCCTAAATCCAGTGAACTGCAAAATGGCAGGAAGGTATGGATCCTAATCCCCGTGAATTGCATGAACAGTTATAATTTACACATCTTTACTTTGAAACAAAGTTCGAATTCTAAAACTTTTAAATATTTCATTAATACCTAGAGGGCTTTACATTCATCATGCCTGAATTTCATCATAGAGGAGCCCAGAGCCTTGAAATCAGAACAGCCCGGAGGCTTCAAATCAAAAGAGCCCAAAGGCTTGTCAGATGCCCAAAGGCTTTTCAGAAAAAAAAAACTTTTTATAAAAAAACCCAGAGGCATATCCTAACAGAAAAAAAAGGAGGGGCAGTCCGAAAACTGCTTCACTTCTCTTGTTCATAAGCTGCAACATTGATAAAAAAAACAATTAAAAGAGTTAGAACAGTTAAGAAAAGTAAATTAGAAACGGAAAGGAAAGTAAACATGCAAACCTGAGGCGCCCTTTGTAAGCCATTGCAAGAACTCCTCCTCCTCCTCCTCCTCCTCCAACCAGTCATTATCTGATTCGGGGTCGAGCCAATCCTGACAAAAAGATGTGTGCCATTACTGATCTTCCAGCTCTGATTCTACATTTTCTTCCTTATCGTCATCCTCTGACTCAGAATTAGAGGGTTTTTGCAAAAAGAACTCAATCGGAGGAATTCAACTTGGGGTCTCTTAGAAGGGACCTCAGGTTCTTCATGGAAAAGCTGAATAAATTAAGCGCTTCATTTCATGGCTCAGGCAGAAAATAAATATGGAAGGAAATGCAATTTTTTTGCGGGCATGCATGAGCTTCTTTGCTAGGAATTTTAAGGCAAGCAAAATCGAATGCACATCAAATCAATTAAATCATTTCGTACTCCAGAATATCATACCAAACTTTATTTCATAATATATATATTATCCTAAAACATCATTACAAAGATACATTACCTCTCACGACCCAAAACGAAAGAAAGAAAGTCAGATTATTAATACTAGACTCTAGCTGGTAATTATTTAGCTGGCTATGATATCACTTTGGCTTCACATAAGACATTCCAATGTTTCAACAACCCATGCATTTGAAAGAACCAAAGAGTAATTGAACTTAGGAAGGAAACCAAGGATATTTAGAATCTTTGAGGAATTATCCAAATGGCAACTAGATCAGAAGAAGGACCCATGGATGCTTTGGTGAGGCAAAAATTAAAGATTTTTCCAAATGAGTTGAAGGTAAAAGGTTTCTTACGAATATCTTGGAGTAATGATAGAAGATCAGACTGACCAGCTTTCGACAAAGCACAAACATTGTGAAGGAAGGGCAAATTTTTTTATTTCAACTTCGAAGAATTTGGCATTGTCCTTGAAATAAGTGCGCAACAACAAGAGGGTAAAAAGCAAAGGAATTGCAAAAGAAAGGGAAAGAAGGACAAAACTGATCATAATGAACTCAAGATAAAGATCAAGGTAGTGATCCAGAGTTCTTAAAATCAACAATCTGTCTGTCACAGAGTTGACTTCTATTGACCCCTTTTTGACTCAAATTCAAACCCGAATACCTCATAGATTATACCTTTAACTTGAGCAATGATTGAACATCATCTTCTGCCAACTATCTACTTTCTATTTGCATAAAAATACCACCAAAAACTTTGAATCCCATGGTATTGATTTATCTCATGGCAGTTTTTCTAGAAATGGAAAAGGTATTGTGAATTGAAATATTTTTTTTGGAATTAAACCACATAGACTGATCATCTTAAGCGATTTGGAGGTTTTGGAAGTTTGAATCTCGTAGTTGAAGACATTACAGACTTTGCTGGTTAGAATTGGGATTACACTTAGAATCGATTGACGCACCATGTTGCCATCACGCGCAGCATATTGGCATCATATGCACCATGTTGGCACCACATGCAATTAAAAATCCAACATAGTTTGCATCACAAGATGCACCATATTGCCATCTCATGCATAATGTTGGCACTGCATTTAGAATAAAGTTGGAGAAATATACTTAGAAAAAATGGCATACTTAAGAAAAATGGAATTACAATTGTCATTCGTTGTTATCAGACAAAACATCTGCTAAGTTATCTTCGCCTCATCGGCAGGATCTAATATGGAGGTATTTCCCTTGCGCTTACCATGTTTCCTTTGTTTTGATGGAACTCTTATGACATAGATTTGTGTGGAGAACATTAAACCCTTTGGATCATTTCTACACAAATTTGAATTAACTAGTGGTGATCTGTCACTTATTAATTTTGTCCTTTTAATCATTGTGAGTTGATAGGTGACATGATGTATTGTCATATGATATGTGATATTTATTGTCATATGATGTATGCAGTTGTGTCATATGATGTGTGATGTGTTTTCATATAAAGTGTGATGTAATGGATGTGATGTGTTGGCATATGAAGGTGTGATGTGTAATGTGGTGGATGCAAAAATTGTGATGTGTCCAAATTTAGAGACTCATGAGTGGGCATGTGTCCGGGCACATTCGGATCCAGTGCAGCTTATGAGCCACCACATAGTCTCCGCCGCCATCCGGCGGACACAAAGGCGCGCGACGGCGAACATCGAGGGAGATGTTCTACCTGCTGGACACTATCCTCGAACCTTTGGCGCAGAGTGCTTGAAGGCCAACCCGGCCCTGGGAGGGACATCACACCCGCAAGGGGGAATGATTACTTGCAAAGCAGCTCTATGACCCGCCAGGGACGCAGACGCCCATACCCCCCCTGCAGGATGGCCCCCATTGGTTCTCGTGGGCGAGGATGTTGAGGAGGGCACTGCACAACGGCCGGCTAATGGGAAGGCAACCGACCTCGATGGTATGCAGTGCCGAAGTTACTCAAATGGGCAGGGAAACCCGGCTTGCCTTGTCCTCACTACCCCTTCAACGAGAGCATTGCAGGAAGGTCTCCCAACAATGGACCAAGCGGGGTTGTTCCCATTCACAAGGCTACTCCACACCGTCCGCCAATTACCGGATGATCATGGTCGATTCGGTATTTGCCAAATCATAATGGGGCATTCTCGGCAAAGCGGCTGACCACCGGGCGAGGCGTGACGGCCGAATCATCTGCCAGACTTGTATTGCT
Organism: Isoetes taiwanensis; assembly: GCA_021234155.1. NCBI lineage: Eukaryota > Viridiplantae > Streptophyta > Lycopodiopsida > Isoetales > Isoetaceae > Isoetes > Isoetes taiwanensis. The sequence continues at coordinate 4,136,786 of JAJEKV010000077.1, read as the reverse complement.
GCTGTGGACTTCGCTAAGGCTTTTGATCTGATTCCCGAAAAGCCGCGGGCTAGACAAGCGCCAATCGGGGGCTCCGCCGCCTGCGAGAATGCCATATACGTTTGTATGAGAGTTGTTTTGGCGTGATGTAGCCGACGCCAAGCATTCACCAAGTAGTATCCCGGTCCCAGGGTTGCCCCCTCTCGCCAACACTTTTTGGCCTCTACATTGATCGATTAGAGCCCTCAGCCATCGAGCATGGGGGATGGCATACGCCTTTTTGCACCCGTGTCATCCGCCACTCATCTATCTATGCGACGATGTTGGCTCACCGCCCACACCCCGAAGCTATGCGGTCTCACACGGATGCCCTGTGACACCTTTGTCAAGCTTTCCAGACATGCGCATCAATCTCGCCAAGACCGTAGTGGTTCTCATATCCTCTTCCACGTCACCCCATGCCTCCCGTGACTCATATATCTGGGACAGCACAGTGGACGCCACGCCCACCTACAAGTACCTAGGGTGGAGTTCCCCTCCTCGCTCATTGGCTGGGCGTCTATCCGCTATGGTGACGGCAGCTGAAAGCACTTTATGCCATGCGGAAACAAATCACCCGGCGAGCTCTATGATTGGGGCCATCAATACATCCGTTCGGCACCGGTCGGTGCCCGGCACTCGCCATCGGTCGCGGTTTGGGGGCCCTGGCTGTCTCTTTGGCGAACGTGAATGACTTGGAGTCTTGAGAAGGCATTTTTAGCACGCGGGCTTGGGGTGAAACTCAGTCCCCTATCGGTTCTGGCCAAAGAAATGGATTCTTTGCGGCCTTGACGGCGACCCTGATAGACACATCGTCTATTTAAAGCGGTTACTATGGGTGATGCTCGGCTCCCTTTTGGCTTACACCGTGGCCACCGTTGGGGGTAAGAGATCAATGGTTCGCCGTGATGGGAATGCGGAAGCCTACGGATGCGTGCGGTGGAGCGCAGCGGCCCGTCGTGGCGACTGGAGTACCTAGGCGGCTGTTTCCTGGCGACTGGGGACCCGGCCGCCTAGAGCGGTGTCAAATGGCCCATTACAAAGGAGCATCAACCCGTGTTAGCCCTGGGGCCCACGCCCTACCAGCGTTCCTACCGCCGAAAAAGCCCAGACTCATTGCCTCCATTCGCATAAAAGCCCACCATCTTCGCGATCGAGGCCCAGGCGGTGGATTGGGAGCCCCGCCAGACAAAGCTCACGGGTTTTGTCAAACGGGTGCCATTGAGGATGAGTCTCACACTTTCGAGTTGCCCAAATAAGATCCGGGCCAGATGCAGCTCCCTTAGTACGGCCGGACTTGCCCTTGCATTTGCCGATGAACACCGCCAAGACGCGTGCCACGGGTCATTACATTCAGAGGTAATCGACTGGGGGTCACCTTTGCCCCTCGCTTTGGCTGCCCGGACATTAGGGCACTTTGGGTCTGGGTGCATGATTGTATATATTTGGGTGTTTCTGCATTTTATATGTAGCGACAGGTTTGTCAATAAATCATTGTCGCCACGGTTTTTCCCTCGAAACCCTTCTTCAAGGGGGTTTTTAATCCCGGCGGTAATCCGCTTGCTTAGCGTTTTTGTATTGGGTCCCATAGACCGATTGGTCTCCTCGTGGATGATAAAAGTACCTTCCTTCCTTCCTTCCTTCCTACTCTACCCCTTCTACTATTCATATGAACTCTAAATCCAAGTGAGTTACAAAATGGCAAGAAGAGGTGAATCCTAAACCACAGAAATTGCATGAACAGGTTATGATTTACATCGCCTTTACTTTGAAACAATATTTGAAGTCTAAAACTTTTACATATTTCATTACTACCTAGAGAGCAAGAGATGTGGACCACCCATTTATTTGGGAGGGCCTTAGAGGCATATGGGTTGGAGAAGATGGTGAGGGTTGTTGTGCCCTCCCTCTAGTATCTTGATGCATATGTGATTGCAGGTTCTAGTTAACGCGTGGAAGGAAGCTTTCTTTGTACTTGCCTCATCTACTTGTATCTCCGGGGTGGAACATTAGGTGGTGTCGTCTTTAGTCTGTCACATGATATCTTGCTTCTAATGATTTTATGGAGCTTTGCTATTTTCTGTTCGCGCATCTGGGTTCATAGTGCGGGATTGTTATATTTGATCCATTAAGAGATCTGAGATGTGTGCTGACATGTGTAGGTTATCTGGCTATCACAGAGCCTTGAATAAATGTATTTATTACATATTATTATTAATAAATATAAAAATATCTTGCCTTAAAAAAAAAAAGAGAGCTTTAAATTCATCATGCTCGAAGGCTTTTCATCATAGAGGAGCCCATAGGATTGAAATCAGTACAACCCAGAGGCTTCAAATCAAAAGAGCCCAAAGGCTTGAAAACATGCCCAAAAGCTGTTCAAAAAAAAAAAATTAAAATTATAAAAAAACTTGAAGGCATATCGTAATAGGAAAAAAGTAGAGGGGCGGCCCGAAAACTGCTTCACTTCTCTTGTTCGTAAGTTGCAACATTAATAAAAAAACAATTAAAAAAAGTTAGAACAATTAAGAAAAGTAAATTAGAAACGGAAAGGAAACTACACATGCAAACCTGAGGCGTCCTTTATAAGCCATTGCAACAACTCCTCCTCCTCCTCCCCCAACACTTTCGAGTCGAGCCAACCCTAACGAAAAGCTGTGTGCCTTGATGATCTTCCAGCTTTGATTCTACATCTTCTTCCTCATCATCATTCTCTGAGTTGGAATCAGAGGGTTTTTAAAAGAACTCAATCGGAGGGAATTCAATATGAGGTCTCTTAGAAAAGATCTCGGGTTCTTCATGAGAAATATGAACAAATGAAGCGCTTCGTTTCATGGCTCGAACAGAAAACAAAAATGGATAGAAATGCATGCATGAGCTTATTTCCTAGGAATTTTGCGGCCAACAAAATCTAATGCACATCAAATCAATTAAATCATTTCGTACTCCATATCATCATACCAAACTTTATCCCATAATATTAATATATTATCCTAAAACATCATTACAAAGCTACATTACCTCTCATTACCCATAAAGAAAGAAAGAAAGATTATTGATATTAGACTCTAGCTGGTAATTATTTAGCTGGCTATGATATCACTTTGGCTTCACATAAGAAATTGCAATGTTTCAACAACCCATGCATATGAAAGAACCAAAGTGGAATTGAGATAAATGTTGAAATTCTTTGATGCTCCCTAGCCAATCAAACCAACCCCAGGAAACCGCACATTTTTATAATGTGTGGTTCTTTGGGGTTGGTTTGATTGGCTAGGGAGCATCAAAGAATTCAACGTTTACTTTATCAAGTAAAGGCCATAGCTAACTCCGAAAACACACGTGTGATTCAAACAAATATATCCTGTAGTTCACAGAAATCAAAACATGAAAAACTCTTAAAATAAATAACACTCTTACTTATTTCCTGAGAAAACTTACCAGATTGATTTTCTTTAACGACATCAAATATCTTGAGACACAGAAAGAACTCGGGATAAACCACTAGAACTGAACTAAATACATTCCCCTCACTTTGTTAGGAATTTGAATTGGATCACCAAATCCAAAATTGGCAGTTACTAACTATTCTTGACATTTACTAATTTTGACATCATTATGGCTCACGCAACAATTTGATGCCAGCCTTGCACCACAAAAAGGGGGACAAGGGGGGCATGCCAAGTGATCCATTACAACATGCTTTTACCCGAGTGGGTGCTTAGAGACCAGATCGAAAACAATACCTCCTAGTGCATTTTTCAGCGTCATAGGATAGACTGCATGTACTATAGCATGGGAAACATGTCAAAGCACTAATGTCTTAGTACAAGAGGACCTCTCCCTAGTTCAGTTAACCCCGCGATGTGAGGAGCTATGGAAGGTTTGAGAGGCGAGGCTTCAAAAAAAATGAGCAGTGTATCAGGAAGATACAGTTCTCATCCTTAGCTAATAGCCTCAAAATCCCTGGAGAGTCACTTTTAGATGCTTCCTGGTTTCATTTTATTTTACTCTTTTCTTTATTACTACTGTTATGATTCTTTATGGGGTATAGCCTCTCCGAGTTCTTTTTGGGCTTATACCCTTTGGGTCTTATGCTTGGGGCTTATGTTTGGGTCCTTGTGGACGTAACAATCTTTGTCTTTGTCCTTGTCCTTGTCCTTGTCCTCTGCATGTACCGTCTCATAGGCCTCTGGCCTCCGTGGACGTTAAAATAAACTTCCTTCCTTCCTTCCTTCCTTCCTTCCTTGTCCTTGTCCTTGTCCTTGTCTTTGTCTTTGTTTGGTACCAATGATAATTTTGGAAACAATTTTGGCTAGAGGAAATTCACTTCTAAATTGTGCTAAGAAAATTACTCGACTATCCATCTAACCATCAACAAAGCGTTCAAAAATTTAGCATAATATGGTTAATGTGAGTTTTCTATGGTCGAGATGAATACTGAGAAATTTTATTCAATATATTATAGCAATAGGAAACACTAGAAAAAAGCTCAAATTTCAAATCATTGCATCAAATTCAATCTGCGATTAAGACGAACTCCCCTTAAAAGGTAATTCGACACTACTTCTACTGAATAAATTACTCTCAGTTTGACCATGTATTTAATCCACCGGAAAGTAGTCAGCTCGCCAAATATTTAGGAGTTCCTTTGAATATACTTTTCATATGGCATCATTGGATTTGAACATTTGTGACATTTGCCTTTTAAGTGCATAACTTACCAAATATAGCCTTGGAAATTTCCCGAGGTCCCATCTTAGAGCACCTTAGAGATTTAACCATTTAGGTTAATTGAATGCCTTCCCAAAAATTCTTATGTTTCTAACCCCTATCAAAGATCATAGTGTATGAATAATTATCCATGACAAACAATGCATCGATCCAGAGACATCGGATCGCCATTCTAGAATGGGACGAGCATGCATGTCATGCATGCATCAGCGGGCGCATGCCGTTTTGGGTTGGGAGTTCGCTATTTCGCGCCGCGTTAGATCCATCGCCTCATCACGGCTTCCTCTTCTCTCAGACCTTTATTCTCTTTGAATTGTTTCAGGCGGGGAGGGGCTTCTTCCTCGGTTTAGCCAATTTACGTGATCTTTCTTGCTATCCTTATCGCCTTTGGCCTCGCCCGCGTGACCTCGCCCTGATCCTAGTTTGTAAGGAAGTTCTCTCGGTAGTCCGCTTTTGTTGGTTTTTTCGAGTCCCATTCTAGAATCGCGACGATCCGGTGACATCGGATCGCCATTCTATCGGGACGAAAGCATGCATGTCATGCATGCATGCGGCAGCGCATGCCCGCTTTGGGTTGGGAGTTCGCTATTTCGTGCGCGTTTTTAGATCCACGCCTCATCGGCGCTTCCTCTTCTCTGGCATTACCTTATTCTCTTTGAACCCACCCTCCCCTTCTTTGTTTATTGTACAAGTTCGCCATCATGTTTTCCACCCGGGTGATGCTTTTTCACCCGGGTGATGCTATTCTCCGGTATGTTTCTCGCTTGTTGTGTTGGTGATGTGCGTGTACAAAGTTGGCGAAATGCAGATCCGCTTCACTTCTCCATCGGGGTTTTGGGGCTTATTCTATGCCTTACGCTTGTCTAAGCCCCTGTCAGGGCTTATCACTAGGGGTTTTTCCTCGAAAACCCGAAAGGGCTGGTTTTTAATCCCTTGATAAGCTTTCTAAGTACATCAACCACTCATCTATTAGCATTGTATTTGTTTTGGGGTCCAAATGATATAATTGGATTTTCCTTTTATTTTCGTGGGTAGTTCGTGATGTGTGCGCTACCCACCGCCCACCACATTGTAGAAAATCTGCGGAGATGAATGAGAAGCCTATCTATCCCAAGGCGCTTTGTTGGTTTCTTTATGAGTCCCATTCTAGAATCTCGTGGATATTTTTTAGATACACCCACGCGTGTGATCAAAAAATAGGATAAACAAAATTCTAATACTACATGTACAGTTATTAAAAAGCTCTGGGATAGATGCTAAACTTGAGCAATACGCTCACTGAAATGCAAAATTCAAGAAAATAGAAAGTTCAACAAGAGAAACAATTTGGGGACTTCTTGTAGTAAATACCATCTTCTAGTGTCCATGTGATTAGTAGTAACAAATGACCATCAAATAACTTTTGGATATATAATGTGCATACAACCAACCATATTGGCAGATTTACAATCAACCATATTGAACTTGGCAGATTTACAATCAACCATATTGAACTTCTTTAGTATGCTGTGTATACTCTTAGTTTGATTCAGGCAGAGTAGACCCTTTTGTTTGTCTATATTTACTTCCATCCCTAGAAAGCTCTTCAATTCATTAAGATCCGTCATTTTGAACTTCTTTGTCAAGGTCTTGCAATGCTTTAAGCATTGTATGTTGGTGGCTGCCATAATACAGTCATCAACATAGAGTGCAGTTACACAGAAATTCTCTCCATCCCTGAAAATATATAAATTACCATCTGCTTGCAGTTTAGAAAAATCTGTTCCTTTAAATATCCATCTATGCACTTGTACAATTGTCTCAGAGATTGCCTTAACCCGTAAGCTGCATGATTTAGTTTCCAAACATTATTCTCACCTTCCTCAAATCCTAGAGCCTGATGGATGTAAATTTCTTCTTCTATAGTAGCATTAAAAAAGATGTAGATACGTCCATATGATGTACAATTAACTGTTTTGCATTTGCGAGAGCTAGTAAAAGCCTAATACTTGTCAATTTGACTATTGGTGCAAAGGTTTCATCAAAATCAAAATCTTTTTTCTGCGAAAAGCCTTGAGCAACAAGTCTTGCTTGTCAGGACCAGCTTTAATCCTATATATCCATTTCTTTCCTTGTGGTTTTGCAACAAGCTCGTACATTTTATTTTCCTGAAATGATCTCATTTCAGCTAGCATGGCTTCCTTCCATTCATTTTTGTGATCAGATGTCATATCTTCCTCAAATGTCATAGGAAGATCACCTAAAATTGCGAAGATATAATGCATTTCCTCCTCTCTTTGCAATCTCTTGCTCCTGCCTGTGTCCAATCTGCCACAAGCTTAAATATCTTGTTTTGCTTCCTCTGTTAACTTTTGTACTTCACTCTTTCTTTTTCTTTTCTCAATACCATGATCAGGTGACTCAATTCCATCTTGCACTTGCTGAAATTTTTCTATAATCATATTCTTTTCTTGAGATGTACTAGAATAATTTTCCTCTCTTTCACTACTATCACTGTCATAATCGAAAACAGCAGCCCTATTATTATACTGCATGTCAAGTTTATTGTCATGAACCAGCCTGATATGATCTTGTTTGTATTTCCTGTAGACAGTACATTCTTCAAATGTTACATCTCTGCTCACAATTATCTTCTTTGTGTTCGGCTCAAACATTCTATATGCCTTACTCTCTAGATCATAGCCTACCAGAAAAGCAGTTTGTGATCTATCATCCAATTTCTTTCTGAGTTCTTCAGGCACGTGTACATACCCTAAGCATCCATACGCTTTGAATATCGAAAAATCAATACTAGCACATGGATTCCAAAGTTCTTCAGGAATTCTTCCAGATACACTGGTGCTTGGTAACCTATTTTGAATGTATACTGCTGTTTGAACCACTTCTTCCCATAGATAATTAGGTAATCCTCAGTGTTTCAACATTGCCTTTGTTGCATTTAAAATTGTTCGATTTTTTCTTTTTGAAACTACATTTTGCTGTGGAGTGTATGCACAAGTTAATTGCCTTGCAATACCATGCATTCTACAGAATATTCTGAACCTTTTTGAGATATATTCTCCACCCCTGTCACTCCTCAAACATTTCAATTTCTTTCCAGTTTCTCTTTCACTTTTTGCTAGAAAATGTTTTAAAAGCATCATAAGCTTCGTTTTTCTTTTTCAGTAAGTAACATGTAATCATCTACGAATGTAAGAAAATACCTTTTTCCAGTTCTTCCCTGCACGTTAATTGATCCACATAGATCTGAATGTACTAGCTCCAAAACCTCTTTGGCTCTTTTTGCTTTCTTTTGAATGGCAGTCTCGAATGTTTGCCCAATATACATCCGTAACAAAGTTTCTTCCTGCAGCCATCACTCAACTTGCCTTTAATCTTATTTTCCTTTATCATCAAGTTTATGTTTCTTACTGAGTATGAGCTAATCGCTCATGCCATAAGTCTGTTGTAACTTCGTCTATGTCAACACTGTTAATGCAGTAATCATTTGTAAACTCAAACAAATTACCAACTCGAATTGCCAAAAACTCAACTTTATTATTTCTGATAATCTTACAAACTGTTTGATCAAAGATGCACACAAAGCCAAGATCAACAAGCTGACTTACAGAAACCAAGTTTTTTATAATTCCTAGCACACACAAAACATAATTCAAATTTACAGGTTTTCCTTCTAAGCTAAATAACTGCAACATTCCTTCTGCTTGAGCGTTATGTAATCTTCCGTCACCCAGCTTCACTCTTTTGGTACATGCTGTATCTTTCTTTTTTAGCATGTTAGCATCGCTAACTATCGTCTTTTCCTGCTCCACTATCTAGTACATAAGAATGAGCAGACTTATTAGTTTCATGATGATGCGAAATTAGAGAAGGTGTTTTACCTCTGTCTCATCATTCTCCTCTTTCTCTTCCTCTTCAGTATCACTCTCCTCAGATGCTACATTAAATGCAGCTGGACTTCTTCTGTCACCATTTCCTCTAGATCTACCACCCCTTCCTCTACCACGTGCTGCTCTTCCTCTCCCTCTACCTGCACATTTTGGAGATGGGCATGCACTAGAGTAATGGCCTACACCACCACAATTGTAGCAATTCACCATTTTTGTCCCATTTGGACAATTAATCTTAATGTGTCCTATTTTGCCACACAGATAACAAGGCCCAGAAGGCATACTTCCAGCCTTTTCAAGTTTACCCCGGTACTCACCTTTATTCTTTTGTGTTCTTGCCATTAACACTTCGGTTGCTTCTTCTTCTTCTTCTTCCTCTTCTTCCTGCATAATTTTGTTTTGTTATATTTCAGTCCTGGCTAATATTTCAGCTTCATCTCTGTTCTTTGCAACACTCCTAATTAATGTGGAGAGAGTTTTCATATTAGAGAATATTCTGGACACTTGCAAGATTTTTGCATTCTCGGATAAACCTTCTCCTGCTGCTTCTAGATCTGCGCAAATCAAGTCAAACTTTGCAAACAGTTCTGTGACATCCATCTTTCCATCACACTTAAGCATTCTCAATTCTTTCTCAAGAACATCGATTTGAGAAGAATTCTTTTCCTGGAAGTTTTTAATGAGATACTTCCACATTTCCTTAGGACCGAGTCCCCTTATTTTTATAATAATATTTGGAGCTACTTTGCACATTATGATTGCTCTGGCTTGACTAACTTTGAGTTCAACATCTTCAGAACTAAGAGCTTTAGATGAAGAACTTACCTCTCCACTAGAACTGCTGCTTACTTCATCTCCTGTTGTCTTTGATTCAGTATGAACACCTGAACTGCTATCTGCAGAATGCTCCTTTGGTTCAATAAGATTCCACAATTTTTCAAAGACAAGTACTTCTTTCATTTGTTCTTTCCAAGTCTGGAATCCTTCCTTTCCTTTAAACACCTCAATAGAGTTCAGAAGGGTTGCTCCAAAACGGGTTGACATTCTGATAAGCTCTGATACCACTGTTAGAGATTTTTAATGGTTTAGCTAGAAAATTCCCAAGTCGTCACCTTAGAACCATCAACCACATTTATTTTCTACTTGAACAATGAACCCAATAAATTTAATGGTCGATGAACAGTAACTTTTATACCAAATGAACAGTAACAGTTTCAATAAAAAAGTGCCGAGGTTTGATCGATTCTCCTCGATGAGCAATCCGATGCCTCAATTCATGTTCGAAATCACAGCGTCCAGTATTCTTATGTATGCACTGCCAGGATTCAACCCAATCTCTCAATCTCGGTGATCAGACTTTTTCTCTGTAGTTGGCACCTGGTCCGAAATCCTCTCTATTTCCTTAAACGGCCTTTATAAATATATTCATTCAACATGGGTTATTGAATCGATGTCACCCCAACAATATCCCTTAGTTAAGACATGAAACATGAATAAAGGTCTATCATGGTATTATGCTGCACTTAATATTAGGTCTTAGAATGTAATGGCTTGTTTTTAGCTCTACTAGCATTTTGTATTATGATTCATATACACTCAGGAATCTCCATACACAGATATTGCATGCACAAGGAATCTCCATGCACAGATATTGCATGCACAATATTACATGCAGCTAAAAATTGTTACATGCATTTATGGATTTCTTAATGCCTGAAGGGCTTTATTAAGGCCGAAGGGCCCAAATTTTTTTTAGAATAACAATCAACACATTAATTAACATTAACTGCCATTAACATTATTTAACACAAACTATTGCATCACATTCAAGTTAAAATCCCCCTGAAACCCCCTTTGATTTGGGTGCATATTCAAACGGGGGGTTACATAGGGCAGCGAGAGCCCCTAAAAACTTACAATACATGTACAAAATTAACACCACTAAGTACATCCCCTCAAACCTTATAGTATTTTGCAATCTTCAATATACAACATACAAAAACTTGTACATGCATACCCCACAAACGAGGATCACTATGTACGGTCCAGAACAAGGAATAAAGGGCAAATATGCCCACCGATAGCTCTCGATGCTCGAAGTAACCCCCGTGTGAATATGTACCCAAACCAAAGGGGGTTTCAGGGGGATTTTAACTTAAATGTGATGCAATGGTTTGTGTTAAGGAATGTTTCATGGACATCCATGCTTTTAGCGTTCTCTTCATGAGTTCGATAAATCTAGAAGGCAAGATTCAAGTTCGGTGTTTGCAATCCAGGTTCACCCATCGGCTAGCTCGGCACCAGCGAAGTCTGCTCCAATGCTCCTAGATAAATATGGCGACTTCTCTAATATTTTTGATAAAGTCAAGGCCAGCAAACTCCCAGAGCATCGTCTATATGATTGTCCTATTGATTTGCAGCGGGAACAACATATGCCATATGGTCCGATATATGGTCTATCTCCCCCCGAGTTGAAGGTTTTGGGGATTATATTGAAGAGAATCTAGCCACCGACTTCATTCGACATTCTCGGTCCCTCTTTTGGAGCACCTATCTTCTTAAAATCAAAAGAAGGATGATTATTTGATCTGGTCGTTGATTATCGCGGCCTCAATAAAATCACGCGATGTCGAATCAAGATCCGCTTCTTTTCCATCCCAGAGTTGTTGGAGCGACTCCAAGGTGCGCATTATTTTGCAAAGATTGATCTTCGGGGTGCCTACAATCTTACTCGGATCCGGGAGGGTGATGAGTGGAAAACAACTTTTCGTACTCGATATGGCCATTTTGAGTTGTTATGCCGTTTGAACTTACTAATGCTCGACCGTTATTCCAAAGATATGGCCAATGATGTTTTTCGAGTTCTTAGACACTTTTGTTATCATCTATTTGGATGATATTCTTATTTATTCTAAGACTCTCGAAGAACATGAGAGAGGCATGTTAACAGGTCCTTCAAAGCTTCGTTAGCATGGGTTATATGCCAAACTTGAGAAGTGTCAGTTCGAGCAGAACAATGTTGAGTTCCTTGGCTATCACATCACTCCTCGTGGAGTCTCTATGGACCCCGAAAAGGTCAGCACTGTTCTGGAGTGGTAAACACCTTCATCCGTTCGAGATGTTCAATGTTTTCTTGGGTTTGCCAATTTCTATCGGCATTTCATTCGGGATTATCCAGAGATTGCCCTTTCTTTGACACGCCTCACGATTAAGGATGTGCCATTTGAATGGACTGTGGAAGCGGAATTTGCTTTCGTTACCCTGAAGCATGCTTTCACCACGGTGCCAGTTCTTGCTCATGCAGATCCTTTGCGCCCATATGTTGTCGAAGCAGATGCTTTTGATTTTGTGCTTGGTGGGATCCTGTCACAAGAGGGGGATGACCATGAATTGCATCCAATCGCTTATCACTCACGGAAGTTTTAGGCTGCTGAAATCAATTATCCCATTTATGACAAAGAGTTGTTGGCGATAGTGGACTCTTTCGAGGAGTGGAGACGTTTCCTGGAAGGATCTCAACGAATGAGGTGCACTTCAGTTTTTTCAGCAAATGCAGTTGGAACCAAATAAGTACACCTTTAGCATAATTCTTAATGCATATTCTTATCTAGCTGAGATCAAGGCAATTCATGCGCATATAATTGCAAGTGGATTGGAAACTGAAGCGAGAGTTGGAACTGTCCTGATCAATGCTTATGGGAAGTTTTAATGCTTCGAAGATGCAAAGAGAGTTTTCTCCAAGATACAAAGACGAGACATGATTTCTTGGGGGGGCAATGTTAGGTATATATGCTCAGCATGGACCTGATGATAATGCACTCCAACTCTTCTGCCAAATCCAAATGGAAGAGAAGAAATCAGATATAGTTGTGTGTTGACTGGCATGCTGGAAGCTTATGCTAGTTCAGGAGGCCTTGCAAAAGGTAAATTACTCCATGATCGTATTTGTAGAAGCCATTTGGCATCGGATGCTCTGGTTGGACAACCCTCATCAATATGTATGGAAAAGGTGGGAGTTTTTCAGATATAGAAATCATGTATAGTAGAATAGTGGAGCCAGATGTCGTTTATTGGACTACAATGATTACCTTATATGAAAAATACAATTATGCTAATGAGGCTATCCACCTATTTAAGCAAATGGAGCTTGAAGTTCAAGACCAGACAAGTGGTGTGGAGCATGATGATATAGTCCAGACATCTGTAATTAAGATGTATAGCAACAATGGAAGTTTAGAGTACATGTCTGTTGTTTTTTATAGAGTGCATCAACCAAGTGTTTTATCCTTGGACTTCTTTGATATCTGCATATGCTGAGCACGAGCATTGTATGGATGCTATCCATTTATTCCAACACATGCACTACGAAGGCATGAATCCAAATGAGTTCACATTTGTAGCTATCATTTGTGCATGTAGTGATGCAGGGCTTCCGGATGCTGGGTGCTATTATTTTGTTTCTATATCTGCATGTTATGGACTCACATCAATGTTGGATGACTATCATTGTTTTACTGACCTTCTTGGGAGGTCAGATCTTGAAGATCTGGCTGGGGATTCGAAAAGAGTCTGTGCTAAATCCAAGCTCCTTGATACTTCCATGCTTCTCCCTGGGACTACTTGTATGTTTATTTACCATAAGATTAACAATTTGTTAGCAACATTCATAATGAAATGAAATGAAATTGTATTCACTATCTCATATAGACCCTACGGTCTAGGAGACAAAATATTTACAATCATAGGAACACTCCAAATTTGAGTTATCAGAAATCTAGTCTTTCTAAGTGCGCTTCTCGCACACATAATAAATCACGAAGAAATCTTTGCTAGTTTTGCGGGGGCATTTGCAACAACGTGAACACTACTTAGATCGGCCTCATAAAGATGATACCATGCTCTTACTGCTTCGTATGCAGGACAAGCAATAAGAAAATGGTATTCATCTTCAACGTCTGTGGAACCACATACAGGACATGTCCATAATGCTCTTTGGACTTTTTGCCAACGCCCACACTCGATCTGCAGGTGATGGGAGCTAACCCTCATCCTACAAATACGATGTCTAGCGGCCCAGTGGCAAAGGATCCGAAGATATCTTCTTTGTCTTTGTATAAATAATCATAGGGTTAACATCCTTCTGTACATATCCATTTTACCACATTGCATTTGCCCATATCTTATCAATGACCTTTGTTCTCACTAAATCACGTATAGCTTCGGTTGTATTGGTAGATCAATCATATCTATATTCCATCGTGCCAACCATTTCCTTCCCTCATGAAACCACCCCTCCTCCTGTGACTCATACATAGCCCGGCGGTAACCTTTCCTGTGGTAATTTTTAATTACGCTAATGTAGAGAAGAAACGGATAGATTGCTTCTCCCTCTAATGGTAACATGCCCGTCTCTGCCCGACATCATGGAGTATGGAGTTTGTATCTTTACCCTAATTCACCTATCAAAAAACGTTTACGTATTGTCTCAATGTCCTTCCATTTCTTCACGGCTAATCCTGGCCCCACACTTGGCAACCGTAAAGAATAGCTGGTTGCATGAGCCCCTATACAAATGTAATCTCATGGTCCACTCTAATATGTGATTTTTTGGCGCCGGCTTGCATGAAAAATAAAGCCTTTCTTCCACCACTCACCCTTTTGTCAATTGCCAAATTCCACTTGTAATCATCACATTAATTCCGGACCCAAATACTTATAGCTATTTACATGTTCTATTTCACGCCCTTTAAAGTAGCACACATATTTACGTCTTGTTCCAAATGTCATGACCTTAGTTTTTCCAAATTCTTGTCATACACGCCGATTCACAAAATGCATCTAGAACACGAAGATGCCTTTGCGGACCCTCTTTAGTTCTTGATATCAATACTATATCATCGGTATAGAAGCAATTGGACTAGGTACCACTGCTATGAATGCTCCATCTGCACAATTCCTATTCAACCATGTTTCCAAATCATCCATATAGATTCCAAATAGAGTTGGGGGGGCAACCACTGTTTAATGCCAACATTGCTGATTATGGTTTTATCACACATCTCAACCAGGCGGTGAACTCAAGCTGTGCAATAACTTCGTTCATAGAGTCTTGCTAGTCTTTGCATGCAATTCAACCTAATGTTCAAGTCAATCAATCTTTGAAGCAATTTGCTTCTAGACCTTTATCCATCAAGCTTTGCGGAGATCTACGAAACATCCATACATTGCATTGTTTTACGCCTTTGGATTTTTACGCGGGGACTCTTACGGTTTTTTAATTAAAGTAGATGATCTATTATGCGGTGTTGGGTGGTTATGTATTTGAGGAAACCAGCTTGGGTAAAGGCTCTAACCTCATGATGATCTGCTCATTCGATATCTTTTGCTCGAACAGTCCCAAAAGCTTGGCCATGAGATTACTTACCATTATCGTCCAGATAGTTAGACACAATGCTTTTATCACCACTCTTATGTATCGGTTTTGAATTACGCTCAATTGCCATTCCACCGGGAACCCGGATAGCATTGCTTTATTGAACAAATTTGTTACCACTTCCACTCTGGGTTGTCCGCCCATTTCAACATTTAACCTTAAGTCCCATCTTTTATCGCCGCTTTGCTTTGCCGTTCGCCAGTTTCATGATGGCTTGATGCACTTCATCCATAGTAAACAAAGGCTCCTCGGGCACAAATGGTACAACTACATCCTGCTCACCTTCTTTAAAATACAAGTGTTTTACATAATCATATAGCTTTATAGCATCTATATCTCTGCATGGTGCTGATTTTACAGCTATATTTTTCCAAAATTCTGCTGGACTGTCTAACAGCTTTGCACATAAGTCCTTTTGTTTATGCTGCAGGAACACCTCCTTCTTCCGCTTAAGCATTTTACGATAACATTTGAGGGAATACTTTCTCTGCTCTCCGTGTGTTTTTTTCAAATGCTCTCTTGCATTTTGGCATTCTGTATCAAACCACAACTTATCTCGCTTTTTCCGCAATGGTTGGGAGAATGTTTCTGTAGCAGCTTTCAACAGCCTCTCCCTAAGGCCTCTGTTAATTTCTGTGACATCCCCAAATGGGAACCCATGTGCTAGTTCTTCCCGAACTTTAGCTGCATACATCGCACTCCTCCCATAATCCAAAATCAGATTCTCTACTTTCTTATGTACCTTGTTATTCCCCTGCTTACAATCTCTTTTTCCCCTGCTTACAATCTCTTTTGTTGCTCCCCTGGACTTTTAAATGAAAAACTAAAGGAGAATGTTCTGACTCTGGAAGTGATGTATCAATCCAAAAATCTGAAATGAACTTCTCTGCTGTGTGTTTGCCTGCAATTAGATAATCTACTACACTTTCCCCTCGTGATGTAGTATTAGTGTAGCAAACTGAATTTGGGAATCTATTGCATCCATTTAAGATAAGCAAGTCTAGAGAGCTACACAGTGAAAGGAGATATTTACCCATGGTATTTCCAGCCTTATCAGGGGAGGATCGTTGCCAGTTCAGTCCTGCAACCTTCCAAGCTTCCTCTTCATCTAGCCACAGTGGATGTGTTTGCGTATTACAAATCCAAGAGACTTGCTTATCACCTGTCCTCGCATTGAAATCCCACAGTAATAATTCTTGGTCCTTTTACGTGTGAAGAGAGCAATGTCAGAACTGAGATGCATAAATGGATCTCATTTTGATAAGCATGTACTCTTGTATATCTTTGAGGATAGTGGTGCTAGATAGCATATTGCCATGAAAACATGTTCTGTTTTACCACGTATTTCCAGCCATATGTATTGCAAATGTTCACAGACTTTGATCACCTTAATGCATGCAGCAATCTCTTTTTTAGCATAGCATGCTATCCCTCCCTCTCCTCGTCCTCTCCCTGATGTTCTCGTCTTTGAGGTAGCATGAGGTGTTGGTAAGGTATTCGCCTCATGTGCCCAAGTTTCCACTAGTAAAACTGTGTCTAATCACAAATAAGACAACCAAACAAGACAATGACAGAAACAAAGAGGTCCAAGTTCGGCACTGTAGTAGCTCCCAGAAGACCCCGATTCTCCAGGATTAAGCCTTTTCAAGGCAAATCCGCCCATCCAAACACATTTTCGGCCCTTTTAATTTCCACATCGGTGCTTAAGAAGTTGTTTCAGCCTATTTCTCCATGTATCAGGGCCGTCTTGGCAGCTCTCAAAAGCCCTCAATTTCTCTGATTCTCTGCAGCCCATGACAAATCCGCCCCTCTAAGGCTCAAATAAGCCGCTTTTATGCCGTTTTGACCCCTTTTCATCCAATTTGGCTTGTTCCCTTCTTTGTCATGCATTGCAATCCGGAGTCTCCCTTACAGCTTGTTGATCATACACAACCCTTGATTCTTGCCCAATCAACCTTCCAGGAGCAATTTTGGCCCTTATTGGCTACGCTCAAGTGCTTAGAAAGATCCCACATGCATCGATTCAGTTTCCTCTTTGGTTTCTTTGTTCTTTGTTTAAGGAAAGCAAAGCCTGAACAATTTACTCATAGAACAACCATGATTTTACCCCGGGAGTTTCCCAAACTTACACAATCAATTCTTCCTATTAAATCATGCATAATCCAATGATGGCAGCCCATGTACCTCAGCTTAACTTAGCAAAACCCCACCTGAAAGAAGAAGATCCGATGCTGTTTCTTCAAGCTCTTGCCTCCACAGCTTGGATGCAATCCTCCTCCGGGTGCCTCCTCTGGCCTCCTCCTCAGCACCACAAAGCTCCTAAAACCCTCGCTTGCAATAAAAAATCCCTTTTGTAAACCCTTGGTCAAAGAAACAAACCCTTGCTTATGTGCATGATGCATGTATGCCTCATGTATGTATGCAACTCATGTACGTACCATGCACAAATACATATATTAGACTGTCAAGGGGCCAGAACTGTTACATCTAACCCACTTTAATTAAATGCGACTTCATTGAGAATTTTGAGTTGGTAGATGTTTTGTATAATATGCAAACATGCATGCAGAGCATACATATGAGACATACATTGAAAAGAGATGTTTGGGTGAAGTATCCCTGAGTGTATTCCAAATTTGCTGGCATATAAAATCAATGACAATTAAACTTGCCAAAAGGGGGGCTATTGAGATATTGCTATTGATGTATAGCTTTACATGGTTAATAAAGCGTGTGAACCTGTGCTATTATACAGGCTCTATCCTAACTACCGTGATCGTATCAAAGCTGAAATTGATAAATTCTTGGCAACTGGCCTCATATACGAAGCCAAACATTCCGAACAGATAAGCCCTTTTTTTATTGTCCTCAAGCATAATGATAAATTCGCGTCTTCATTGATTATCAAAAATTCAATCAACCCATGCTTAGAGATGATCTTTTGAACATGAGATGTATTCTTTTATGGATAGTTTTTTGGGGTTCTGGCTGCCCAAACATAGTGATCAAGCACGCAAGAAGATTCAGGAGTGTAAAACAAAGCCAGTTGCCCCTTGGCCTGCACCCCACACTAGCCCATCGATAGCCACCACCACCACACAATCCACCACCGCGGGGCGGTCACCACGAGCACCACACAAGAGCGGAAACAACCACCACATCCCATCCACATCACCGCGGC
The DNA here is from genome assembly GCA_021234155.1 of Isoetes taiwanensis. Taxonomy (NCBI): domain Eukaryota; kingdom Viridiplantae; phylum Streptophyta; class Lycopodiopsida; order Isoetales; family Isoetaceae; genus Isoetes; species Isoetes taiwanensis. The sequence continues at coordinate 4,118,530 of JAJEKV010000077.1, read as the reverse complement.
CCGGCAGCCCCACACACCACATTCCATATACATCACACAGGAACGGATGCAGTCACTACACCTATGGATACTAGCATGCAGCCGTACACAATCGGCATGCAGTCTCAGACATCCACATCAATGCAATTCCCCCAACCGGAGGCAATTCCACAACACCCAAGCCACGATGAGGTCGGACTGTAGCCACCACCACGAAAGCGTCGTTGGACAAGCGGCGGGACCGCGATCTTGATAATGTTCTTGGAATGCCAGGGCTCTTGGATTCGTTCAGTATCTCAGTCATGTCATAGCTTCGAGTCCAAACAGATAAGGAGCACCTTCTTGGGCTAACAAAATGACAACCTGCATTCATAGCATTTACACGGCTCCACACAAAAGAAACAAGACCCAACACAAAATGACGAAACAGGACCCATAAGGACGCACTCTCGGGCCACAAGAGAGCAACACCTTGTGCGCAACATCTTTTTTTTTTTTTTAATAATCCATTCAATTGTTTTAGGAGTATGGTCTATGGTCTCAGGAATGGTGATTTATGCACCCATAATAAAACCCTCTAGGATCCCTTTTTGTTGTGGTGTGTTATGGGAGATGTTATTTTTTAGGTTCCATTGTGATTTTTAAGGGGCTTTGATTTGAACCTAGGAGTGTAGTTACCTGAGCTTTGACAATTAACCCATTATTACTGGATCTTGATGCATTATATTGGCTTTACAGGCCTATAAGAACATTCTTGATCTGTCTATTGAGAAGAGGTGCAAGATCACAAAATCATTAGTTTTGTGGAAGATAAAACAACTGATTTGTTTCAAAAGCAGATGACTTTGGGTTTCTAGTCTCAAAAATTTCTAAGCGGGAGGCAAAGCGAGTGTTTATTGGTCTTTGGAGCTAGAAACCTTTGTTTTATCCAACTTTCTTGTATAATATCGTTCGGAATAAGCTTGAAGCGAGTTTCATTGGTGGGATGAAATAGACCAGGTTTGTCTTTTGTCCACAAGAATCTTTTTCTTGTATGATTATTGCAAGTTTTTGTACTTACGCAAATTCTTTGAAAACCCTAACAACACAAGTGCTTCTTTGCATGTCTGATGGTCTAGTTACTCTCATGATTTTGAATGCTAAAGTGCAAGGGTAGAGTTAAACAGATAAGGATTTTGTCTCTAAAAATATATGAATATTAGAGGTTACGAGTATACACTTGCAACTAATTATTTTAGATTAACCTAATTGTTATGGCCTTTGTATTGTGCAGTTTTTGTTGCTCGGTGCAGTGCCATTTCTTAGGATGTGCCTCACTTAAGAAGTCTTGGCGTAAAAGCTGTAGTAACTTCGAATGAGTCCTATGAAACTTTGATGCACACATCACTGTATAAGGTAGTCTTGCGGCATATCACATTTGAGCATTCTACATATGGCTGACACAAGTTGGAATGCAGAATCAAGGCATTAAACATCTTGTAATTCCTACAAGGGATTACCAATTTGCCCCTTCTATGGGAACCTTCAATGTGCAGTTGACTTCATCAATGGTCTGTTATTCCGGGATGATGATTTGCTTTTATGATGTTCTTATTTTGGTTACTATCATATGTTTTCTTTAAGCTCGCGATTTTTAGTTATTTGCAGAAAATGCTGAGAGTGGAGAGAGAACTTATGTCCATTGTAAAGATGGGCGCAGGAGATGTACTACAATTGTTTTATGCTATCTGGTACAGAAAGACTTTCAAGTTGGAAAATTTGACATATCATATGTTCTCTTTGATGGTAAAAGTCCCTTGCCTGCCCTGATACTTTTATCCTTGTGCATGTTATCATATTGAACACAAAGGTATGACATCTCATAGTGCCTTTGAATACGTAAGATCCAAACTGGCCCGTGTGCAACTTGCAGCATCCCAATGGCAAGTTAGCGAATTTACAAATTTTTGCACGAATTTTTTGATATAGTAATTATTTGGTTATTACAATTATAGGCAGTTAAAAGATACAACAGACTTCATAATGTGGATGGTCAGGGTGTCAACTAGATTTTTATGATCCCGAGATTGTTTTTTGACCAACAAGGCATTGATAAGTCAGCTAGTTGTTCTATTTCTATAAAGGGCTTTGATGATAGCCATGGCAAACATATATGAGGAAGACAATCGTGTCCTCATACATAGAAATCTTGATTTGGTTGGGTATAATCGTATTGAGGATCTTTGGTATCATTGGCATTGAGTTTTGGACAGAAATGGGTGTCAATAGCAGCAAAAAATTTTGTTGGTGTAGTGCGAGCATCTGCATCATTGGCAAAAGTCTCCTTTTGGCTCACTACATATCCTCCTAGAAATAAAATGCTCAACAAGAGGGGCAACTTCATGAAGGCATAAGCGACCACCAGCGGCGTGTGGAAAGCTTAAATGGTAAATTCTCATCATCATGTGGCGGGGGAACTTTGCAGCTCTAGGCTTGATGTATCTGTTTGCCATTCATCTAACTATAGTCAAAACAACAGGTTTATGATCGTGGTACTACCTTTGGGTTGAAAACTGGGGGGTGAATTGAGAGCATTTTATTGTCATTACTGCTTATAGCTAGGTGACAATATGATCATGTAAGCTGGAGCATTTATAAAGAGTTTGCCATTTTGTTTACCTCATGTTAATATTAAGTTTTCTGATGACAACAACCTGAAGAAGGAAGGAAGGAAGGAAGTATATTTTAGATCCACGGAGGCCAAGCGGCCTATGAGAGGCAGTCACAATACAATATATCGAGATAGTATCCAAACACAAAAGAAAACCATAAAAGCCCTATACAATGTGCCTCTACCACTGGGACGAAAAAACCCCCCATGTGGGAGGAAAAACCCTTGTAGTAGGCGTTCAAATTCCCTATCTGAGCGCTCAAATTCCTTGTGCTGCCTGAAGAAGGAAGTGAAGAATGGAAACTTCTTGATGCATGCAAGAATCCAAAAGAATGGCTTTAAGATATTTCTATACTACAAAGAGAAGTCGGTGTAAAGCCAAGCATTATTTATTTTTTGTGAACTCACGAGGCAACATATCGATGAGGCTGACTTAAAAGGTTCATTTGAGAAATAGGAGATTTAATAGCTTGGGGCTAAAAAATCCCTTTTCCACTATACAACTATTTAGTCTTGCCTTACGTGATCAAGCAGTAGCATAATAATTGCAAGTAGAAGAGGCACAAATTCAGCACTTAGGGGGGCTGATTACTCAAATTTAAAGTTCGTCAAGCCATAAAAAGACATACTACAGTTGGGTAATGACATCAACAATCTTATCTATCACCAAATTTTATATATAAAGAATGAGCTAGAGGGTCACTATAACCCAACCTCATAATATGAAATGACTTTAAGCAAGTGGAAGAAGTAATGGGAGCTCCAAAACATCATCTATATATTATAAACTGAGGAGTGTCAATGTGCTAGTGCATTAAAAGCTGCATCATAGAGTAAATGCGTCATTCTAATTTGCTGAAGAATAGTTTGAAAATCAAAATCACATAATCCCACATTTTAATCCACTGAAAGATAATTCTAAAACAGCCTCCTAAACACTTATGGACAGATCATGAAATAAATAATGTCTAATTTTGACTCTTCAATAGAAAAGCTAGAATCTGTGATGTTGAAAAGCTCATATTGATTATAAAGCAACTTGTTCCTCTGTCCTAACATGGTGTTGCGATATCAAAACGAATCGGACTCTTCATACATAATATATCCTAGTCCTCAACAATTCATCATAGTCAAGATCAAGAAAAATGCATCATTAAATCCTTTCCAAGACACTCAAGAACATTATGCATGATGCTGCATGATTTTCACATAGTAATATGAGCCATCAACATACATAACCATTTTGCAAAATGCCGACAGTTGATATGATTCATATCAATTAGTCCATGGCGTATAAAGCAATATACATTGGGTATTTCAAATTTTCCATTTTCACGTTCCAATGATCACTCCATTCAAAGGTGCCTTTGCAGGGAGATCAAGATGTTCAATTTCAATTCCGAGTTTACATCAATCTGAAGCTTTATCTCTAAGGCCCAGGTCCAAGCTTTGACAACTATAGTTTCTGAAGCTACTGCATCTCTTAAAACTGGAAGGAAAACACATACAAAGCGGGGCAAATGCTCGAAAATACAAATTGTTTAACAAATATTATGAACTCACCCGAAGTCTGAGATCCAGATAAGGGGAATAATAGCGACGAGCTGCAGCCTGAATAGTAGAACAGGAGGAAATATCAAAGCATCAAATAGGGAGAAGGGGCGACAGCTTCAAAGCCAGGGCTTGGCTCGCATGGCAGCTGGAGAAATTCCGTTGGAAAAGGCCTTCCAATTTTTTTTGTTTTCTTTTCCTACAACAGTCTTAGGAACTCCGCTGCATATCTCCAGAACTGTGGCACACAAGACCACGAAAGAAGTGTGCCAAATCTATAGTGGAAGATGCAGCCCATAACCGTTCCTTGCCCTAGTCCTCTGGCTCCATGAAGCCCTTTCTGAAACCCTAAGCTAATATGCACGATGGTTTGCATGTCTTCCCCTTTTTTTAATTTTTTGATTTTTTTTCAAAACTAGGGTTTTTATTGTAAGCCCTTAGATGTTGTCTTTTTTTAAGAGGGCTTTTGTTGTAAGCCCTTTGATCTTCACCATTAAGGACGGCAAAAAAACACACACACACACAAGTTGTATGCAAATACTTGGCGCACCCTAGATGTACCAATTAGTACACCAATATGTAATACGACCACCAAATCATATAAAAATCATAGGAAAAAATGTACAAAAATACAAAAGAAATCCCCTGTTATTATGCTATATATTATCCCGGTCTTTCAGTTCTTAACTCAAGAATGAACTTTTGAGGTTTGCAACTTCAATAATCATATCTCTGTAAGTGTGACTAATGTTGCCTACTGGCCATGCATACCTATCTGATTAGAATTGATTTTACTGGCTATATTTTGCAAAGTTGCTATATACAAAGTTGCTATTTTGTAAGTTGATTGGATATACTTTTCTCTCAAACCCTAGGCGCCATGTAGTGCAGCTTTTCGCCGGCAACACAGTTTCTAGCATAACTTTTGATCCAGGACTCCGTTTCAGGTGACGCTTATTGCGTTGGAAAGCTCTTTCCAGGATCTTTCCGATGGTGTATGGTATGCCCATCTTTGGTTACGTTTTCTATGTCAAAACAGTCCTGTTCCGGCCGGCTTTGGTAGGGTTTGCAGTATTGGATATTGTGTTTCAGATCTTTTAGATTGAGGCTTCTGCTTTGATTTAAATTTTGTATATAGCCGCTTTGATTTCATTTAGAGAGCTTCACCATGACAGAAAGGGCCAGCAATAAGGAGAGATTTGGTGTAAGGATGGCCAGGGGAAGAAAAAACCTCCTACTCGGGGAATCATTGTTTGCACGGGGAGGTCCCCGTCCCACAAGTGCTTTCGGTCTGCATCTGACTCCATGGTGGGGGAAGCTAATTCCAGGTGTAATAATGGAGTTGCCATCTTCTCTTTTGGTCCCCGGCCCGGGCCTCTTCATATCGGCACAAAGCGGGCTGGTACATTTACCTTCCAAGATCGGGAGGATCTCCAAAGCTCTAGACACGCAGGATTCGGTGTTTCGCCTACACTTTGTGACCCAGTGCGACTCATTCATTCCGAGGAGGAATGGCGGCCACATCTATGATCGTGTCTATTGAGAGATGGACACTTACTTCTACATTAATACATGCCTTCGTTCCGACCCTAAAGCCCGGTATGTGTGCACAAGTGATGCCTCGATGCACTAGACACTAGATCTGAAATTACGACCCGCGAAGAAACATTGTGTTGAAGCGAAGTCTGCACATTGGAAAGGGAACATGTTGAGGTGGGCGTCTGGGACATCTCCACAATCCCAAAGGGGACCCGAGTCGCGATTGCCCGTAGCGACCGGGGGAGCGTGCTACCTCGGTATCTTACGTTACTAGGGCCTGAACTTGCGATTATAGGGGTTCGCGAGGCGAAGATGATGCCCTTCGATATGGATGCTGCTTTGCATTTTTTCACCGATGTCATGCATGTGAAGGCTGGTGGAGTTGTCTCCGCTACTAGGGTGGGAGCGGCAAGATCTGATCGTCCCCGCCATCTTTTGGTTCGGTTTCAAGACACTCTTAGCCGCTTACATGTTCTTCACATGGAAACCATCTCGGAGGGACTAGTTTCTGTGCAGGGGAGGACCTCTCCCTCTTCAATTGTGTAACCGTGGAGGAATGCGCAAAGGTGAGGGCAGCCATTTTGCAAAAAGAAATGGGCGATTAATACGGGGGGAGGCGGCAATTATTCTAGATCAATGGCCTTCCAATCCTTGGGGCTATGTCTAGATAATTTTAGAAGCATACATTTACCACTAGCATTAGCATTATCTTCTCTTATTCTTCGTAGCCTTTTACTATTTGGTTATTGTATTTGGTGATGGGGCCTAGTCCCCGGGTTTTAGATGGGCTGTTGCCCTTGCATGTGCCGTCCCATAACCCGTTGGGTTCCCGTGGACGTAAAAATTCTTATCTTATCTTATCTTATCTTATATAGTTGAATGTCTGAAAATCTTATCATTATAGGTTGGTCGGCATTTTCAATGACTATTGAAGAATGTCCAAATGCTTCAAAGCCTGCTTGAAATGTGGCAAATTACAACTTGAACTGAAAGTCTGTCATTTGGGCTGCCTTGTCCATCGAGGAGATCGTGTTTCGTCTTGAAGTGGACGTGTAGCAGAAGTCGTGCGTACGTCCATCCTTCTGTGTCTTTATCCTCAGTGAACTTGACGTACCTGCGTTTTGATATCACTACATTCCATGAAATTATGACTTGTCCAGATATCCTATTAAATACACAGTTTGCATCCTCAAACCTTGCATATCTACAGTAGTACATACACATGCTGAGAAACATATTTACAACAAGACTCCATGATACAAGTTCTGCTTGTTGGAATTCAAGTAGGACATTGTTTTTAGAACGAACTTATCCAAAGCTCACAATTCATGAAATTCTATACTTGGTTTGACCCCTCCCTAGACCCATGCCTTTCTTTCCCAAGTTTGTTATCTTTACCCTCGCAAACAATTTGTTGGACCATCGAGAATTGTCTTTTGGAGTCTTTGCTTGGTAGCCATATGTCATTCTTGGTCCCTTTGAGGAGTTTTTTATTGTTTTTTCCATGCATTCCCTTAGTTCAATGTTTTCAACTATGTTGTTGTGGGGACATGCTTTAAGTATCTTGGTTCTTAGGTTGTCATGTTGGTAGCCTAGGTGTCTTTTACGTTAGTTATTTAAATTATTATCAAGTCTTAAACTTGATAATATCCTTGATTAATAATGTTGATAATAAACTTGATCAAGTTTGCTATCAAGATTAGGACTTGATAATAATGTCTTAATGTCAAATAAGTAGGTACCACTACAAGAATATAAAAAAGCCTTCACTATAATGCTTTTTCTTTGAAAAACTAGTTCGTGACCACAAGAATAGAAATTTGCATGCACAATCCAGATCTGGCAACTTCATGTATAGAGGAATACCCCCTGCCTTGAATTCCGTCCCTGACTCACCGGAATTCAGGGCAGGGGGCATTGGTGTAACGTGAATACAAGCTAATCACAATTCTGCGCCGTAAAACCGCCGGAATGGAGGGTAAAATGTTTGGAATGAAGGGTAGAATGGTCGGAATGAAGGTAAAAACCCTAAAGAATCGAAAGCATTTGTTGTATTGTTGTATTCGATGACATGGATGGATGGATGGATTATCACTACCTTTCGAGGTAGTTTGTTGTTATTATTGCTAGTGCTTATGTTGTATATTTTGCTTCCGCTGACATAGGGACCCCTAGAGGACGGGACGGAATGACACCTCTGTGTCCTCTACTCAATAGTCTGGTCCCAAGATGTGAGTTAGACAGAGGGCCCATGCGACGGGTGACCGTTGGATGGGGAAGGTCCTTCGATGTATATGGCGGGCTGCCGTATATAGTGCAAGGAGCGTCACAGATCTAGCCGAGGGTAAACATGTGGACTGCCCTTATCACAATGTCACGATAAATGTGGACAATTAGAGGATGCGAACCTTTGATAATCAAGAAACTTTTTTGTGAGTGTGGCAATATTCCTGATTAATTACTGTATGAGATATATACATATTAGTTATGGCATGTGATCTGGAATGTTCCTTCTAACTGGTTATGAAGTCACTGTCATCTGTAAGATCCTTTACTTATTGTTTCCTATAATAATCTTGCTATTATCACAGGCACCACTAGTTAGCTATACCAAATATGTGGCTCAGATTGGCAAAGCTAAAGCTCTTTTAAAGGTGCAGAATCTAGATGTTATTAGGTGCCCAGATAAGCCCCACTCCAACTAAGGCTTCAACTATACGATGAATTGTGAGTCATGTTTGTGGCAGGACTTAACAATTGAGTAAAGAACTATTTGAGACAGCAAGATATGTGCCTTTCAACATGCATAGTTTTATGATTGTTTATGAGTTTCAAAGATATCATGTGCATAGTAGTCAGAGTATTCAGAAGCTTTAAGCTCGTTTGTAGAAGTTATGCATATCAAGGATTGTATTACAGTTGTCTAGGTGAATATCAAAATATCTAGCATAGACATCTTCGGACTGTGAATGCAAATGTTATACAGAGTGTGCAGATGTTATTCAGGTTAATCTTCTGATGTTTCACTTGATATTTAACTTTTTTATTGTGGAATGTGAAAAGTCATAACCTCCTATATGTTTTGTACTTTTTCGGTTGTTGGTTTCATATCTTTAGACATGATGATGGAACAGGTGCAAGTCCAATAAGTTCAATAAAATATGCCGGTGGTCCTCGGAATTAGGCTTCTCAAAAACTCATGAGGTTAGAAGCTTTGATCATTGCCTCTGATAATTTACCTTGGTAAATTATAGGAGATGTTAGCAATTCAAAATTGGTATTGACGCTATCATGGTAGCCGCCATAGAGGTTGTATCATTGCCTGTATCTGTTATACGAACAATTGTTATGCTGAAGTTGCAAGCCAGGTAGTGTAAGGTTCTTATAATGTTAGCTCTACAATTTTTGTATAAGTATAATGGCCTGTATAGAGAGGAGCTGCATGCTCATTTTCCTAGAGTTCCAAATGATCTAGTTAGTTTTGTTTATCGACAGTTGCCAAAGATGTGATTCCCTTTAGCTTATATGCAAGGGAACATCCTAGACTTTGAAATGCTAACTACTCATTGTGTTCTTATTGGGAATTTAAGGTTCACGGTCCTGTTTTGAAGCTGCGATATGAGAAATTAGACGACTTTCTTGGAAGGGTCTCTTGAAACAAAAAATAAAATAAAATGGAATGATCACATGAAATGGTATGTATGGAAGGATCACCTTTATCACATGAGCATATGCCATGTGCGTGCTTAAAGGTGAGAAGAAACACCCAAATACGTACGTGAAAGTGTTGGAAATACACCCCTTCCGCAGAGAAAATACACTAGAATGTTAGTAAGAGGCGGATTTAAACCTCTAGTATACGAACGGAAACATCGAGAAAAAACCCCCTTCTAGACACTCACTTGGTTTATACGGGTCTTCTGTGTGAATCCCCCAGGAATTGCATATCCACAGCATCATGATTTATCTATATGATATTATTTTATGTCTCTCAAGCTGGACTTAATAATTTGGGGTGGTTCTCGTCAAGTTTAAGTTAATAATGATGCAATATTTAAATGGTGAAGTTTGAATTATTACATCGGGGCATTATATGTTGTAGTTGTCTAGATTGGATTTACCTAGTTATGCCTAGATTGGATTTACATTGTTATGATGTAGAGGCTAAATATTAAGAAGGGCCTACATTGGATTTACATGGTTATGCCTAGATTGGATTTACATGGTTATAATCAAAAGTCTAACTAGAGGCTAGAAGTTAAAGAAGTCTCCAATTACTTAAGAAAATGCAGGGAAAGAAGAAAACACACTCTTCTGCCTGACATGTATGATTGCATATCAGGGAGTTTCAGCATCAAGAAATGCATTAAAGAAAATGCAATTCTCGTGCCATGGAGCCTAATTATGCATGTCTCCATTGGTGTTTGGGCACGATGGGCAAAATAGTTCGATGTTCAGGCAATGTCGGATTGAATAAATAAAACGTGCAAATGAGTTGTATAAATTTCTAAATATGAAACCCCTCTCTCACGAAAAAGGCACAAATTTGATAAATTTCTATATATGAAAGCCCTCTTTCACGAAAAAAGCACAAATTTGAATGGGACAGAGATAGGCCTAGCAGATGATATCGTAAGTTTTGCATCAAGAGAGTCCAAAATGGCAGAGCCAAATTCCATTGTAATACGTGCCCACGCCGACCGTGTCACGAACTAGTTTAAAAAAACAAGGTCTTTGCGCACGAAGGTTTGCCCTCCGATGTCCCAAAGGGATGTAGCGCATAGTCTTTGATGCATAGTGCCCGACCCTAAGAATGAGTTCATGATCGTTTTAACCGTTGATCTCAACAAAACTAATGTTAAACATGGATGTTACCTCCTAATGATTAGTCCGGCTCAAAAATTAAAAGTTTTGCAAGATTTGGCACAAAATCCAGCTTAATATGCTTTGCAAGTTGAAGCTCGCTAAAAACATATCTGGCAACAAGAACTTTGCTCAAAAAATATTTTGGGAACAAGAAGCTTGCGGTAGGAAGTTTTGCTAGGTGTGTAATATAATGTTATTTCCTCTAATATTACGTGGTATCAAAATGTTACAGGTTACTACCATGTTCTTTCTCCCTTAACATGTCTTAAATTTTCCACGCTAGACGTGAGCAACAATAGGTTATTGTCGTTGCAATTTAATTTGCCAATTTTTCACGTTGAGCCTCTTCTTGATGAAGTCGGGTGAATGGAAGGGTATAAATCATCAAGTGGCAAGGTGTAAAGATTGACCTTTTTCTTGTAGATATTTGTGTACTTTCACACCCAAATTATCCACTGTTTGATTTAAATTTTAGGAATCAAGTTATAAATAGTTACGACGATTCACTTTAGTTTGATGCATGGAATCTAATGCTCAATAGTATAAGAGTCTAAAATGATCATGAAGTCGTTCATCACGCTTAATCTCATAGGATTACGACCTTTTGGGTTACAACTTGTCTACCTTTTTTCTTGCACATTGCATGATTATAAGGCGAGGTCAAAAGTATGAAGTATAGATAATCGATAAAGCATTTCATGTCAATCTTTGAGCTATCTCATGTTTGGTGGCGCTTGGGATTTATTACGTTCATAGTGTTTGCCTTGGTACTTTGCAAATGGCCCATCTTAATCTTATCATTTAGGATTTCTAAAGTGGCTTACTATTTCATTTCATCACGCGTTCTAAAAGTTGGCAACACCATGCGGACTATGACTAGTTGAAACACTTGAATGTCACATGATTAAATTACGGGAAGCAAAGCGCCCTAGTTTTGACCACAAAAGAAATGTGGTTTCCCTTTCTGCATATTAGAAGAGCATTCGAGTTTTGAGTATGCACAATCAAACATAAAGTTTTGGCAAGCTGGAGCAAACCGGATCATTTTTCTCCGACCGCTGCATGAGTGTCACTATGCTTTCTTCAACCCTTTGTTTCACTGATATCGCATAATAATATCAACATCATCATCATAGATTCGAACATCACGGGTTAAAAGAGAGTTGCGAGAAAGTTCACCTTTACCATATAGAGCATTTAAGCGCCAAATTATCAAGGGAAAAACAACAATGAGTCAACACAACAATGTTTGAGAAAAATTTGAAATGCAATCCGCGCATCATACCTTGCTCCGGTCTCTGGTCTTGACAAAACCGTAAAGTGTCAATGGGCTCGGCAAAGTGAATATATATCGCGTTCAATTGTTGATGGACCGGAATTAAAGCGCATAAAATAACATATGTCTTTGAGGCGAAAACTATGTCCCCTATTGTCATGACAAAGAAACTAACAAACCTCGGTTATATTACTGAAGGGGAGGCACTAATAGGCTGAACAACATCCCGGTGAAAGACCAGTCGCGAAAACTATATTTTCCACTAGAGGGCCAAAAGGGAGAACTTAGAATTTCATCGAGTCCCACATGATCCGGTACACAAAGGACCGTAGGCTCTATTTCATTGAGAATAAGTGCTTCCAACAAAGGGAGAAATCAAATCAAATGGTAAGATATGAGGTGAAAGACACCGCATCATCGGCCCCAATAGCACCAAAGGGGACAATAATAGCACCAAATCGATGCGACCATACGAACAAAATCAGGCGTGGGTTTCCACAATAGCTTGTACTTCTCATCCCACACGGCAATAACGATGCATGAAGATTATAAATATATTTAACAAATAGCACAAGCTGCACTTACTTTTCCTTGCATACTTCTCTTGCACCTCCGGGAAAAAGTAGCAAGTTCTCACCTTCCTAAGAATTATGTTATCTCGGGGATATAATGAGAAGGCAAAGTAAGAGAATATATCTCTTTGTGATACAATATCTATGTACCTTCAATAGTTTGTAGGTTGCAAACTTGTTGGCCTTCACATTTCCATATCTAATGTATTAGGAACATGCGTTATTAACACACAAAACTATCATCGAAATGGAGTGGTAAACTTTTTAGTGTTGGTTTCAAATTCATCCCGATTTACCTTTCGAAATAGAGCCAACTTGGTGTGATCCAATGACCGGGATGAGCAAGGGGCTCAAACAAGGGAAGCCACGAAGAAACAACTATAAGAGAGTCGATTGCATTGCCATGAAAATTGTTGATCTAAATAGGGGGATAATAAGGGGCAACCTCATAGAATATCACAAATGTATCATTACATACCAAATGTCTTTGTGATTGCCAACAAACGAGATTGGTCTTCTACCGGGGCAAGAGAAGCTTTACGGCAAGGAAATAGACCTGACCACAAAAAGCTTACCACATGCTTGTGAGCATGTTTAGCAATAGAGATGCGAATAAAAAGAGAAGTAAACCTTGTTGGCGGATTAGGTAGATTATCAACCCCAATCGGCCGAAAGGTGACGTTAAGATCTGGGATTGAAATAATTTTATAATCTATAGGTCGAGTCATCTCCTTACCTACCCGCCATGGTCGAGAAATCTGCCCAATCTCATCCATGACATTGTCTGCGCAACAATATGAGTTGGCCATGAAGGAGCATCATTGGAATCAGAAAAAAACCATAGGTCTTCATTATGCTCCCAAGATCCACGGATTCCTCCATAAGAGGAGTGTGCCCACTAAAACAACAACCAACAACTTGTATAAAGTCGCATGTTGTCTGAGCCTCACTATGTTTAATTTATGTTGCTATAAATGGGAACCCATTTGGCGTAATAATGCGTTCTTTGTTGGGAAGTAGACCTTGCAATCGGCACCTTCCTCAATTGACAACAACAATCTATCCTTAGAAAGCTGAAGCTATACGCATGTTAAGTACATATTCAATATAACTTTGGAAATAAATGCAAACAAGGACTAGAAAACATACAATCATTGTTGGCACATGAATTTCTGGAGGTCCTTATCGTGATATTAGAATTGTCATTTAGTGTGAGGCCATGCGGCACACTCTGCGAAAATGTCGGTTGAGACAAGACGGAAAGCCTCATTTGCGAATTGGAAACACGATCTTGTTTCACCATGATTGGCGGCAATATCTTCATGTCAAACAAAATTCATCACTTTCCATAAACCTAATGAGCAAAACTTAAGTAAGTCCCCTCAAATTTAGAGCAAATTAGCCATCACCTTTGCAATATCATACAATGGCGGTGGAAATACCCCCAAGAGCCCCATTAGACCACCAAAGCTTGCTATAAAATTGCTTTTGAAGAAGTTGGTAGCCGAGTTGATCTGTTGTAAAACGTTTCTAAGGATCTGAGTTGTGAAAAGAAAATGGTATAACCAATCAAGGTATGCCAACATACTAGTATTGTATATAAAAAAAGAATCACTCGAAGTTCCCTCGATATGTTTGTACCAAGACAAGCCGAGATATCGGTGGAATCGCTTGTACTAAGCTGCGTAACGCCAAACAAGCACCAAATGATTCACCAACCCAGTCGGTGACGATTTGATGCATTAACCCTTCTAACCGCTAGTCAATAATGGACTCATGACTTCTACAAGCTCTTGCCGTGATGATCTATCACTATCCGGAATATAAACACAGTGGAATAAATAAGCCCTGATTTGTATCACCCTATCTCTCGATCGCATTCTTTGATACTTGCCATCCGCCCAAGAGACCTCTCTCTACGGTTACCCGAGGTTTTGGCGGTACGCCCTGTAAGTGACCTAGCATTTCTGACCAATCATAAGTTTTTAGCGATCCACGGCCATATCCTAGGGATATTCTAGCATATACCTAGGATATGCCAAAAGCTCCCATAAACAAGGGTTTGCACCCCTAGGGGCAACCCAAAAAACATTATAGTGGTGGTTTTTTTATATTCTACATTTGTAAGCAATAGAATATGAAGCTTTATGGGGTAGACTGCATTATACAGACCCCTCCCTTGTGTCGCTGATATCTGGCCCTCCAGGCTTGGATTGGAGGGCTGGGATCGTGCCACGTCGGAGGGGCTGTATAATGCAGTCGTCCCGCTTTATGTCTTGCGAATTGGATTTTTTCTGCCTGCTAATTTTTGGATACTTAACGCGGGCTTCTGATTGAATCGAGATAATTTTTGGATAACGCGGGCTTCTGATTGAATCGAGATAATTTTTGGATAACGCGGGCTTCTGATTGAATTGAGAAATTGTGCAGATTTAATCCGCATGAATAGATTTTGGCCCAAATTATTGGATAACGCGGGCTTCTGGCTGAACGGTGCAGATCTAACCCCAGGGAAATATCGAATTCCCTAGAACCGTTAGATTTAATTCCTCGTGAATAAGTAGATGGCTTACGTGAGTTGTTCCTGCATTTGCTGAGAGATGGCGATAGCGAGAGGGCGATCTATGAAGGATTGGAAGCAGTTTTCTGAGAGCTCCGGCGTTGATTCATGCACTTTACTTCACTATGTGATTGCATTAGCAGACGTTGAAGAGCTGAGGCGGAATAAAGAGTCTCTGATCGCGCACTTGATAGCCTCCACTTCAACAACTGAGGATCCATGCCCTGCTCTAGGCATCCAACAACAATCAAAAGGTTTGTCAGATTTAGATTTGCATAAACAAGAAGTTGTAAAAACTAAAGAAGACGAAAAGATGATATCTATAGAACGAAAAGTGGAAGAGGGGTACAAGAAAGAGCAGGACAGAAAAGAAAATCCAGAGGCCAGACATGCCAAAGATCCAAGATCCAGTTATCAAGCCTAAGATCCAAGTCCAAAAGAAGCAGAATTCGAAGTTAGCATTCGAGACGAAAAGATTATATCCATCAAACGAAAATTGGAAGAGGAGTACAAGAAAGCGCAAGACATAAAAGAGACAACACACAATCCGGGTAATCCAGGATCCACTTAGCAAGAAGCAGCCTCCATCTAGCAAGATCCAAGTCAAGAAGAAGCGAAAGTTGGAGATTATAAGAAAACAATGCCGAGGGGATATGCACGGGATGCCTTCTCTTTGCTGATGGACCTAGGAAGCTAGGTTCTACACTTAAGTCCTTTTAGCTCACATTGGATATGTTTTTCTTTTGTATATACATTATTTTCATTCTTTCTATATTGAGAAAAAATTCTCCACATGTACATACGCCATTGGTTGGGGGCTTTTCAACCACAACAATAAAATGATGTTATTCTCTTATGTTGTTTGTGGTTTCTTTATCGATCCGCGTATCTCTTTGCACCCTAAGCAACATTTTCTACAAAAATTGACATTTTAATCATCTCAACTTGTAGTGGGCCTAATCACTCATTCCGCTTCCTTGACTCTCAAAATTAATCTTGATCTTTCTATGGAATATAAAACAAATCCTCTTATTATTTGAATTAGTAAAACATTGAGATTTAAATCAAGCCCTCAAGCTTCGAGATAGCATCGCTTTGCAAAATAATAACCATCGATGGTTTTGACATTCAAAAGTATCATGACTGTGTGTGCCTTGATGCATTTTCTTAAAAAAACCTTATCCCAACATACAATCGATATATGCACATACCCTTGAACATCTTCCTATTTGAACATATCATGTTACCATACTTGGAAAATGTTGCACCTTGTAATATGTTTAGTATCTTCATTTAACATTTTCATCTATAACCTATATAAAGTGCCCATAACTTTAGCCATGGAGAGTTGCATCATTTTCTGCCTTCAAATCTTGTTATACGAGATTAGACCCATGCAGAGCTGAGTTTTGTTCTCAGAAGTTACTAGTGTTTTTGTTTAAAAAGGTGTCTAAAAACATAATATCATGGAATGGTTTTTCAAAGGCTACGTCGTATCATATTTACAAATTTACAAGCGAACACGAAATTAGCCAGAAGAAGGTATGCAAAAGTTCTTCCACATTCCTGTTATTTGTATTATCAGCATCCATTCTCCGTTGTCTGCTGCCAGGACATGACAGAAAGTCCCAGGTTTTATAAGGATCTAGTTAGGTTTCATAGGTTCGGGCTGAAAATGATAAGGGTGCCCTGGATAAGTTTTGGCAAACAAGAGGAACGAAGCCTGATAAAATAGTCTTTCTTACAATTTTAAATTTCTGCTGTAACCCAGAAGCTCTACCAAATGGTAAACTTATACATGCTTGCATTATTCAGGGTGATCTTGCAACAACTGCTCTCATTAAAATGTATGATAATTGTGGATACTTAGAGTCTTGCTTAAAATTTTTGAATGAAATACTTGAGCCAGATGCAATCTCATGGGCAAAATGATAACAGCATATTCCCAAGATGGCAATTGTGAGAACGCTATGCGACTGTGCAATTGCAAGGTAGTAGACCTAGCGTGGCTATGTTTAGCCCTGTTCTCAGTCTCCTTTCAAAAGAAATGGCATTAGCAGATGGTAAGATGGTACAGGCCAATACCATCAGTCATAAAACAGAACGAGATTTAGGCATTGCATTTGTTGATATGTATGGGAATTGTGGAGAGTCTAGGCGATGCTAACAAAATGTTCACAAAGATTAATTAATGAAATCTCATTTCGTGGAATACTCCAATTTATTAGCAGATGTTAGCAGATGAAGTCTCTTATATCAGCATTTTTACCATGTGGTGATCTGTTGGCATGTCCGAGTGGGAAACTCATGTTGCTAGTGATACCTTGAGTTCACGTGTAGAATCAAGAAATGCTCTTATTGGCATGTATGGGAAATGTGGGAGCTTAGGCGCTGCAGTCACATTCTTCAACATAGAACCCGCAACCAAATGTGCTTGCCTCCATTATACAAAATGGGCACAACAAGCATGCCGTCCAAGTATTCGAAAGGATAATATCTGAGGGCATTAAACCAAGTGAAGTCACCTTCTTGACTCTCATCAGGGACATGCATTAATGACGGCCCTTGCAGATGGTAAAATGTTCTACTCTCATATAATTATTAGTAGATTTGATACTCTAGACAAGGCTGTGAATGGTTCTCTAATTATTATGTACATCAAATGTGTATTTACAGGCTGCTCATGAGGTCTTGGAAAAGAATGCAAGAGAAGATTCTAATTGTCTGGAATACTATGATTTTTGCAAAACATGGGCAAAATACTACTGCAATACAGTTGTTTCAGAATATGTCACGGGAATCTGTTATTCCAAATGAGATTACGTGACTTTCAGTGCTTCATTCTTGTGCTGGCTTTTCTGCCCTAATTGTGTACATGCTATAATCAGCAGCAGAGCTGATTTTGGTTCTATAGTAGGAAATGATGCATGGAAAATGTGGAAGGTTGATAGATGCGCACAGAATATTAGATAAAAATCAAGAGGTGATCTCATAGACAGCAACACTTCCATCGCATGCCCAATATGGTCATGGCAATGGAGGACCATTAAAATTCTGCCAGAAATGAAAGAGTTAGGCTTGAAGCCACTCAATAGCACACCTTTCGTCACTCTCCTAACAGGATGCAATCATGCTGGATTGTTTATGGAAGGCTATCAATGTTTTGTTTTAGCAACTTTGATGCTATACCCATGATAGAACATTACCATTGTTTGAATTACCTACACAGACTTGGGGCTGGTTAGACAAGATGTGCGATCTGTTGGATGGAACGCCCTATGTCTCAAAGTTTGCTTTACCCTGCAATTTCACTTCCAGAAATTGCATCCGCCTCTCTGACATATATTACAACAGCAGTGCCAGTTCCGCATTCATAACAAGTCTGGAATGTTTGCCACTTCTAATTTTCTAACCTGTTTGGAAATATTGATTCGAAGCAACATACTTGAACAATATTAATAGTTATAAAAATGCTTAGTACAGGCAGAAGATTTCATGAGGGAGGAAGCCTGCTTGGGAAACAGGTTGTGCCATATAAACTGGGAAGGTTGAATTATCTCAGATAGCTTGTAAGTCCAGCCCATTCAGGTTATTCACTGCGACCAATAAGCTCTTGAATTTACACAGGAATTGACTGATCATACAGGTTTCTTTGGCATCTGGTAACTTGATTATACAATCTTCTGACAGGAGTTTGGCTTGATCATTACAAATGATAGATCACACTGACTAGACTGAAAAAGAAAAAAATATGTGATGCAAGTAACATGATTGGAAGAGGATACTGTGCTGCAATATAATTGGAAGGAAGGACACGTGTCCAACTTTTTGCGATAATGAATTATGAATCTAATTGGGACCCACATTTAGGAAGGCAGAGTATGATTTATCCGCTAGTTTCTTAGGATACATTTCTGCCCTTAATAAGGATGCTTTACAACTAGATTTTAGAGGCTGCAGGCATTCAGTGACATTTCATGCTCTAGTTTCATTTCTTTTGCCGTTGAGCTCAAAGTAGGAAAGCACATCCATCCATCGATCCAAGCTCTTCAATTGATGAATCAAAATTGTTAGTCCAATGGCATCCTGTGCATAAACTTCCACAGTGCAAATGCGAGTTACATTTGAAACCTTGGTGGTGTTGTTGCTTTGATGAAAAATGTTTGTGATGTCAAGGTCATGTGTGCAACAACAGATGGTCACTGTGCAGCTGTACATCTCTCAACGGTGTAGCGGAAATAAAGTCCGCTTTCTTGAGGAGTGGATTGTGAAAAGATAGAATGCATGCTACAAAACGCGACTCGAGACTCGAAATTGAGAATATATATAAGGGCCTACCATATCGACATATTATTTTCATGGACAAATTGCAGAAGATACCCGAAGAAGAGTCAAGTAAAACTGGTACCGAAGCCTAAGGTTTGAATCTCTTGACCATGTCGATTTTGCATTTAATGCTCTCATTCTTATGTTGACAATCAATTTTGCTCGCAGGATATCATACAAATACTCAAAATCATGATGGAATAATTGCTGAAGTATGACATAGGATGAAGGTAAGTATTATGAGTTCCTAGAAACAGAAATGTCAAAATACTATCTGCAAGAATGTTTGTTATGAAACCTCCAGGAAGATCCAATAAACCCTTACTATAGGCAGCACAGTGTTAAGTGTTAAATTGATTGCATCATTGTCCTCAAGGAGTTGACCGCAGGGCACTGTGAAGGAGTTACTAATCGATCTTAAAGCCTTTAACATCTGGTTTTCCAAATTTCTGTATGGTTTATAGAATGCAAATAGAACATGAAATGTTGATGATGTTCTTGCAATTTTAACAATGAGATTTCTGGTACTCAATATACAAGACTTCTAGTAAACACTTCATACTTTTCTTATTGTTTATTCTGTATGGTACAGCTGGGATCAGCACTCCAGGTTACCGTGGGAAGAATCTAAAGGTCAATGCTGAGCAAGCTGATCAAAACGCCTGTTGCTAGGAGCTTCAAAGCACCTCCTACAGCACTGGGCAAAATGCTGATGGAAGTACAAATTGGATCAGAAACAGGGTTTTGGAGGTATACTTTGGGGAAACCGTTTAATAGTAACAAGATTTGTGCTTCTTAAACAAACAACTAGATTTTCTGAAACTTAATGGTTTGAAGCTTTACAAAAAATTGGGTCATGGATTAGAAGAAGCAATTTCATTCTTTTTGTTGACCCTAGCAATCTAGCTGACAGGATATCATAAACCATTACGTTATGTTATTCAGCTTCCATAAGTATATAAGTGATACAGGTTGCATGTTAAGGAGACGGAATTCAGTTATATTTTATGATGATCTCCTGGAAAAAGTTTAAAAGGCCTAGTTAAACATCTAACTTTGGCCATCGTCTTTCATAAGATGAGCACCCAAACCACAAAGGCAGCTAACAGATGTAGTTATGGTCATATCATTACCTGCAGCCTAGAGTATTGTTTGCCAACATACTATGCGCAATAGAGATGGCCTCTTGAGATAATTCTCTAGATCTAGACAAGAACTCTTCTCAAGTTTGGTCATAAGTTACCAAATCACAGTAAAAAGTGGATCACAGGCCTGCAAGTAGCTGGTATAATTGGCACTCATGTTGAAGGCTACATTTTTTGTGTTCAAAAGAGTAGTAGCATTGCTTTTGGAAGGAGCATCCCAGTAATATTCATCACTTGTATTGTATGGATTTTCCCTAAAGGCTTGTAGAACTGAAAAAGAGACCTCATTAATGGCCCATACTTGCATTCATCATTGCATCCTCCCACACATGGCCCTGCTGTTTTGTTCATCAATGCCTCTGTTCTTAGAAGAAGTTGAAGTAGTATAGCCTGTATGAACAGGAAGCTGCAATATTTTTCAAACAAACAACTTGACTTAGTAAAACATGAGCTTGGTCTTTGGTCATTGGTACTCATATTTGAGACCTAGGATTCTATTAAATTTTGTCTAGTAGCCATCTAGATATAAAATAAGGAGATGAATCAATCGTTTATAACTAGAAAATCAAAGGTAATGTAGGAGACTGGAAGAGAGGTGCAAAACAAGGTACAAAAAAGGGGGATTTAAGAAGATTCATACCTTGAACGCCGTAAATAAGCATCTCATAAAACACATCAGGAATAAAATATAACAGTTAAATAAATTTAACATATAGACAGGAATTACTCATATAGCAGTTCTTCATGTGCAGGTTCTGGCTGGATCAGGGAGAGATCTCACTTCCGCGGAGGATCAATTGTGAGAATAACTTTTGCATTTTTCATTTTGCAAGTTGCATGGGTAAATCTTGGTGTAGATATATTGGTATCCACCTTATTTTACTCTTGTGTTATCTTATTTGGCTTGTACAAGATCTAATTTTGCATTTATAAGTTACATGTTTTGTGTCATTAGGTTGCTTTTCTTTTTTTTTCCACTGAGTTTCATGTTGAACTAAGTTTCAGATACAAAGAAACCTAGGCATAAAAGCTACAGATAATTCCTCATATGAAACAGATCTAATGCACATCAATATTAGCTTTAATGCAGGAAGGAGCATGATGTAGGCACATGCAAGTTCCCAGAATCGAAATGTAGTCGAGGGATTGTTGTTGACGATTAGATGTCGAATCACACAAGTAGAACTGTGACATTTAAGTGTTTGGCCAACATTTGGATGGAGTTCATTTGTGTTGGTCAACTATTAACAAGGATACTGACCCTAGTCCATTGTCACAACAGGGAATGGATTATCCAAGCATTTGAAATACATAATCTAGAAATATCAATAGACAGATTTTTGGCAAGATCTTAAATAATATCCACAATTTCAAGGGCAGTTTCTGTTTCTATCCCACAGCAATAATAACATTATAGAAATAACGAAAGTTAATGTTTAGTCCTGGTCTTAAGATATTTCATGCAACAAGATAGGTTGGCAATATCTAGCCGATGCTCTTTAACGCATTTGTTGCAGCCTACCACATCGCATGCAAGAGCTGGGTTTTCATATTAATCTATGCAGCCATACAAGCATGAAAGCAAAGGTGGAGAGAACTGAATCTAATCTAAGTGGAAGAATGTTACCTGTAAAACCCCATTTGGCCCTTGCATATCAAAGTTCTAGAGTGCAAACACATCTTTGGTGTGGCTATTGATATAATGTATATCTTAGATAGATAATCATTTTGCATTTTTTCAATCATTGGTGTGGCTATCGGTATCATGTATATGCAGATTTCATAATGCTCTAAATAGGGAGATCAAAGTGATGAAAGCGAAGAGATCAAATCAAAGGACAACCAAAGTGATTGATTGTGCACAAATCAATATGGATAATTGGCAAATGCAGAGTCCTATTAATAAGAGGCTAGAAATATGCGGCACCATCAATGGTAGGCTAGTGCATCATTAAAAGAACGGGTCAACAAGTAGTTCTTATAACCTCCATTCAAAAGGTACACAAATGCACCAATGATGGAACATTATGTCAATAATTGGATGCAATGGAATTGCGAGCTAGGCTCATCGTGGGCTAGGAGAGGATACGCTTAGAAAGCCTAGAATCTAAGGTTTCTAATGATATACAATATGGCTATAGTTAGGATGTATTCCAATGTTTTTATAATGGTTTAACCTTAAGTAGGCCAAATATGGGCTCCTCCCTATGCCAAAAATGTAGAAGGTCCTCATTAGCAATGTTAGATGCGAATACAAATTCTTTTATAACTAAGCATTGCATTATTAAATCTTGGATGTTAGTGGATTCGACCCCAATGTGTCATTAAACAAAATTGTTCTTGGCAACCTTAGCTCAAAACCCATTGAATGTTTAGGGGTTAGGCTATCGATCTACTGTGTCCCCCAATTGAGACTCAAAACCATTGATTGTTGCTGTGGTGCAATGAATAAGGAAGGTGATGGGGAAATGATCTAAACATTGTGGTGTTGGCCTAGACTTTTTAAATTAAGGCATCCCTTATCGATGTTGTGATTTCCCAGTTAAAGTCCACATATTGTGTCTTTCTAAATAGTCATAATTGAGTTTTCTATATATCGATCATCGTCAAAGGACTCTAAGGCATCTCCTCGTCTTCTAAGCCTCATCCTGGAAAGTATATGAATGTCGATTGGGGGGCTAGCCTTATAATCTTCTTGCAATCAATAGTGTGTATATTTCTTTAATAGTAGCTTATTCAATATCTATATCTATGAAATAGAATGATCAAATGAATTTAGATAGGAAACAATGGTTTGGGAAATTCTACTTTTCCCCTAGATCTCATAATTGTCCTAGATTTTTGGTTGTTTGAGAGAATCCATTGTTGATTGCTATAAAAGACTAAAATTCGACAATCAACAATCTTTCCAAGTGGAAAAACCCCACCCCAATATGGTTATCACCAACGATAATGAGGATAAGAAGGTGATTCTTAGCATCTTGGAAGTTGGAATTGAATAAACATCACATGTGATTAGATACAAAGACGAAAATATCCTTGATACCGATGCCAAAGCTACAAGATTAGAATAACGAATCTAAGCTTATAGAAATTGACCAATGAAATGGCCAACTTTAAAAAATGTCAATCCAATATGAATTCTGTTTACTGCAACACATAAAAATCCAATATAACTTCTATTCTTTTGTGATGATTTGCTCAAAAAGCTCATATAAGAATAATTTGTTTGTAAGTGGATGCTACAAAGCTTGCATCTAAAAATTTTTTTCTGCATAACGTTTTGCAATTCTTTTAGCTAATCAAAAGAGAGATAAATCAAAAATTTGTCGTTAAAAAGCTTGAAATCAAAGCAAATCCCATTGTTTGAAGCATAGACACAATAAGGGAATGAAAAAGCGGAACAATTCCAAGCTGGGTGGACGAGAAGAAGAATTTGACAGGATGATTTTTTTAGTTCTTGAGTTTTCAGGTGGGGGTCTCAAAACATTTTGGCATCCAAAGCGTCAAAACCTTAGGTGCACGAAGAATACAAAAAGTTTTTCATCGTTCGGACAAAAGAACCCGGAAAAATAGGCATTAGATTTTCGGATATACCCAAAATATGCCCCAAGATGCAAAAGCTAATCTCCACGAGGAATTGCCCATTAACAAGAGGCAACCCAAAAATATATATACAAAAATGTGTCCAAGGATATGTCTTCAAAATTGGGTCTTCAAAGTTGGATTTTCTTTATCTTTGCCTTATTATGGTATTATTCTGTGGAATACACATTTGGAAAACACATGGTAAGTCTTTTATTTTAGGTTAGCAAACATTTTTTAGTCTTCCCTTTTCTGCACTCAAGATTACCCTAGAATGGATAGTGCAGTTGTATACTACAAGTTTCACTTATCTTAGGTAAACCGGCAACCAACATTATTTCTCAACTTATTAGAATGAAGAATTACGTTATTAGACCAACATCTATTGCTTTGCTCGCCACTATCATGTACATAAAACATCACTGTATATAATGATTTCTTTGTTAAGGGTCTCGTGACGGGAAGGATAAATTCTTCATACCAAGCAACTTTGACATTGGCATCCCTTCTTGACTTTTTAGGTTTGTCTTATTTGTCCAAATCAAATGCTCTTGGCAGTCTCATAACATACCACTATCATATACATAAAACATCACTCTGGTATAATGATTTCTTTGTTAAAGGGTCTCGTATGGGAAGGATAAATTCTTCATACCAAGCAACTTTGACATTGGCATCCCATCTTGACTTTTAGGTTTGTCTTATTTGTCCATCAAATGCTCTTGGCAGTCTCATATATTCCTGCAATTTTAAGTGGGAAACAAAATACATAGTATATATCAAGATTTTTCCTTTATCAGCCAGCTTCTTCTGATGCATTAGAGGGACTGAATTCCAAGTCTATTTTGGTTGATTTTTGAAGTTTAATATGATCCAAGCACCAACATATTCAATCTCGGCACCAACATATTCAATCTCTTAGTCTTTATCAGGGAGAGGGAGCCAAGATTGTTGGGCACTCCTAGAATGCTTTTTCTTGCATGAAGACCTAACAATTCCTAGGCAAATGGGCTATGAGACATATGATGAAAATCAATCCCAGATGCAGAAAGGAGTTTAAAATGGTACCCGGAATGTCCTAAATCTACTGGCAATGTGCCCTTTAAGAGACAATATTCAGTGGTCTTTGCGACATTAATAGTTTAGGTGCAAAATAGATGTCAACTGTAGCCAAAACTTATATTTAAGCACGGAAAAGGACGTCATCCAATTTGAGAGTAGATGTTTATCTTGTGGCACATCAAAGCCAGGGTTCACTTTTCCTTCTGAAAACAGAATGCACTCATATACCACATTAATGGCCTCTTTCAGCTATTCAAAGAACCTTCTCTCTTTTTCCTCTTACGTTTTTGATATATGCACTGAGATATGGAAAGAAACACTAAGCGCTTAATAGGATGGTGCCATTGCAAAATTAATAGCTAGAAAAGAAAGATGCAATTATCTAAATCTATTTGCAAATAAATACCAGTAAAACCGCTAAAAAGAGGTTTAAAAATCCTATTATCTATGCAATGTTGTGTGAGGATTACATAGCAAAGGGATTCAGTTCCTAAGAAGCTTGTATGTTATATGTTATGTCAACACCAATGATGTAATGGCCTCCCCTCTCGCAAACGAGTCTATTTCCCTTATGAATCTTCTACATATTTTTTGAATGTCTCAAAGGTGACTTGGGCTCTAACCGAAAATGCACATAAGGTTACTTCCACGCCGCCAAGCTCTTAGGTTGCTGCAAGCCACTCTGACAACCATAGGTGAAGCACATAATTAGATGTCAAATGCATCTAGAAAAGAAAAACAACTCATACTTTAGAAAACTAAGCTTGAC
This sequence comes from Isoetes taiwanensis, assembly GCA_021234155.1. Classification (NCBI taxonomy): domain Eukaryota; kingdom Viridiplantae; phylum Streptophyta; class Lycopodiopsida; order Isoetales; family Isoetaceae; genus Isoetes; species Isoetes taiwanensis. The sequence continues at coordinate 4,092,650 of JAJEKV010000077.1, read as the reverse complement.
TTTACAGTGTACATGCTTCAAAGTTTTGACGACACCCTCTTGAGAACATTTGTGCATAGAAGCAAAACAGGATCCGGTTTATTAGTACATTTTTGCCTTGTGCCACATCAACAAGGCCAGACATGATGCCATCTGCTACATCTACATTTCGGCAAATGAAAAAAAAGGTAGAAAAGACAGGCTATAATTTCATCATTATACATTTGGGAGTTCGTACATCATGGAGCAGACTTACATCTCTTTTTATAATGCATACTTTCTATACATTGATTTGAGCAAATATGCCACGTATATGAGGACAGAGATGCCATTTCTTGTAGAGTAGAATGTTAACTGGGTACTTAAAAGAAACCACGAGGATCTTTTGGTAAATCAAAGCATGTGAACCACAACATCAGATATGGCTTGGCTTACGGCTACGGGCACTGGCACACTACCTCTTCATGATATATAAAGGCCTCATCCCTTACAAACTAAATAACTGCATGTAGAATAAGTTAAGAGAGGCATACCATAACATCTTGAATATACTTGGAATATGATCCAAGCACCAACATATTCAATCTCAGCACACTTTCCCACAATTCCTCAGAAGTTTGCCTCGAGAAGCAGATAACAATTCCTGTGCAAATGGGCCTGGAGAGATAATATAAAAAAATCAATCCCGCACGCAGAAAGGAGTTTAAAATGGTATGGGAATGTCCTAAATCTACTGGCCATGCTGCCCTTTAACAGACAGTATTCATTGGTCATTGCGACATCAAGGTGCAAACTTAGATGTCAATTGTAGCCAGAACTTGTACCTAAGCATGGAAAGGGACATCATCCAATTTGAGAGCAGATGTTTGTCTTGTGGCACATCAAGGCCAAGGTTCATTTTTCCTTCTGATAACAGAATGCAGACTCATCTACCACATTGATGGCCTCCTTCAGCTATTCAAAGAACCTTCTCTCTTTTTCCTCTTACTTTTTTGATATGCACAGAGATATGGAAAAAAACACCTGAGCACTTAGTAGGATGATGCCATTGCAAAATTGATAGTTGGAAACGGAGGATGCAAACATCTAAATCTGACTTGCAAATACTGTCAGTAAAACCTCAAAAAGAGGTCTTGCAACTCCTATTATCTATGCAATGTGGTGTGAGGATTGTGTAGCAAAGGGATTCAGCTCCTAGGAAGCTTGTATGTTATATGTTATGTCGATGTCAATGATGACATGGTGGCCTTCCCTCTCGCAAATGATTCCTTTTCCCTGATGACTCTTCTATAGACTTTCTTAATATTTCAAAGATCTCTGACTTGGGCTCTAACCGAAAATGCACATAAGGTTACTTCAAGAATCGATGCTCCTCCCTCTCTTAGGTCAGCCGCAACCCGCTTTGACAACCATACCTAAAGCAATGTAATTAGATGTTTGGACCACAATGCAATCTCGAATTTTGAAAAACACCATTCTAAGAACTCCCCACATAATCCGTGCCCGGAAAATGTCAGCTTTTTTGAAGGTTCAATTTCTGGAGGGTCACTTCTGGCTCGGCCGATGCAGGGATCCTCTCTTTCAAGTCATAAACTTGCCTAAACTCCATTAAAATCCAGAACAAGGAGAATTTCAGTTAACCTCTTGGTTTTTCTTGGTTGAGGTTGTATTGGACTTGATGAGCAGGCTGCATCTTGTCCAGGATCCGGGGTTTCTTTGTCAATTTCATCACCTGCATCCGCATGTGGCTCATGTTCAGCAGCAAAACTTTTGTTTGGTGAAGGATCCCGTGCAGAATGAATCTCAAGGGAATTAATTTTCCCCCCTAAAACAGATGCATTAGAAATCTCTTCGTGATGGCTTCCAGTTGCAGTAGCATTTATCTCTGTAACATAATTGAAATGAGGAAGACCAAAGAAAAATACAAAAAAATAAATCATATATGTGGCATCGGTACTTACTTGATACGACTGCATTCAGTTCACTATCCAAATTTCATTTTGGATTCTCCACGCTGTCAGCAGCTGGGATTGACTTTGAAGTATCAAATGGGGTGAATTCTAGGTGCAATTAGTTATCTTGCAGTCTAAGAATCGGATCGAGGCTTGGATAATCAATTGGATATCCTGGTCTCAAATTTCTACAATTCAAGCAAACACTAAGTCAAAGAGATCCGTGGACGACATTAGTAAACATTAGTTAAGGCACTTACTTGTGTCTATTGGTTCTTGTGGTATCCTCGGACCCGGTGTCGAAGTGTGGACTGTGAGGTGGATTGCCCAGAGCATGGAGTCGGAAGCATGGCAATCTCCTCCGCCATCAAGAATTTTCGTTTTGAACCTCCGTAGGAATTCCATCTTGGAGAGATGTGAGCTGAAGTCTCAAGATGGAGAGTCTGTATACCGAGAGGCAATTTGAGCCACGCCAGCGTAAGGTTTTGAACTTGAGTCTTTGTAATTGTCACAAAGTTCAAGTACAAGGCGTCAAGCTTAGCAAATATCTTTCTCTTTGTCACTCAGAGAGTATCTTTGGACTTGTTTTGCTCCAATAAGTCCCCGAATTCTGATTGGTAGAGCCCGGACCGTAGTAGGTAGGTCCGGGATCCCTGCACTTTTTGAGATCTATACGGGCCTGTAAGAGAGCTCCGTGTTTGTCTTGAAGTTGGGCCTCAAAGTTTTGAACTTGTGCAAAACACCATTCTTGAAGGTCACAAGCAACCGCGATCCGAGGCCAAGCCAGGCCAATTTGAACCCCATTCATAAGAGCTTCTGGGATTCTTGTAACTTTTAGAACACCGGCTTGAGCATCCTTCGGCCGAGCATCATACAACAGCCGTTTTGGGTGTCTGTGGTGGTGGAGCTTCTTGTTGCCCCGTGTGCGATGTTTGTGAGACATGGTGTGAACCTGAATGCTTGGATTCTCAGGCGGGAGGAGGAGAGCAGGACATGGGAATCTCAAATTTTGACATGACCCCGTGAGGGAAGAAGGGCGTGAAGTGCCGACTTGGTGAGTCCGGAGGAAGGGACCACGGCGAGTGGAATCATGAGAAGGAGGAGGTGTGGGAGGAAAGTAATGACGGATAATGGCTTGAAGGTGGCCTCCCACAGAAACTTCAGAAATAGAGGTGGCAGCCCGAAGACGGTCCACTTCTTGGAGAAGACGGTAGAACAGCAATTGGGGCCAATCAATGTGGTGGTTGGAGTGCGTAGCAGTGAGCACAATATTATAGAAAGGCTTATTGATATGGGTGTTCTTGATAGAATACCCAAGGAACTTTCGCCACAGAAACTTAACAAAAGTTTCATGGGGTTTGTCTATATTTGTCGCATGCACATTGGCGTGAGGAGGTGCACCCAAACTTCGGTGACATCTAGATCCCGGATGGCGGGGCAAGATAAACAAGGGGTTTGCAAAGGAATATGGAATACCTCTGAAATCAGGTGTTGAGTCAGCGAAATGGTGGTGCCATCGACCACTGTGGTGTATCCATGCGGGCTGTTGACGATGTTAGCGATGAACTGCTTCAACTGGTCAGGATTTGGAGCCGGAAGTTCCATTTGAGAGAATTCGTGAAAAGTTTCATCGCTCTGCAAATTCACCATTCGGCCAACAAGGGCTTCACGGAAAGTGGGCAAGAAAGATACATGCATCGAAAAGAGCCGGTTCCTTTGGAGAGCAGAGCTTGAAGGGTAGAAAATTTTGGTGCAGCATGGCAAAAGATTTTAAAAAGAACAAAGATTCAAAGGCGAGGACGAAGGCAAAGAACGGAGGACGGCGTAGAGGGTCGGGCAAGGTTTAGGGCTGCGCAAATGGAGGCGAAGGGGTATGATGAGGGCGAAGCCGCAACCGCTGATGGTGCCGTGTCGAAAGATGCCAAGGAGGCGATTGAGAGGCAAAATTTGGCTAAGTCCCCAAACAACAAAGGGAGAAGTAATGAACGGTGGAGATGAGACGTGAGAGAATGATCGATGTGACAAGTGGCCAAAGGACACATATTAATGTTTGACGGTATGAAAAGAAACAATGGCATTGAATGCCGGGTAACTCGGCGGGATATCATTAAAACGGTAATGTGTCGGAGGGTACCATGGCGAGATATGCGGGCGGGAGAAAAGATTCTCGATTTAAAACAGCCTTGCATTGCAAAACACGTTGGCGAAGTTTTTATTGGTCCACGCCGACAAGGAGTTCCTCGGTTGGCTATATAAGACCTAACCGGGGAAGCGAAGACATCCGATGGCGCCGGCATGGCTCTTTGCTGGTTTGAACGAGAACGCACTATGCCCACTAACCGCGTCGAGTGGATTACCCGCAAGATGGATTAATGCGGACCTCGGCGCTGCCACAATCGTGGCCCTGAGAATGGATGGGCGGTGTGCGGGATGGTCTGAAGATCCGATCCTAAGACCAACGGGATGGAGGTGGTTCTGCACCTTCGGGCACCCCGACCACTGGCAGAACCTCTACCACCTCCTCCGCATCACCTCGCTTTCAACCCGAGTAGAGGGTTTTTCTTCTCGAGGTTTTTAGTAGATAGGGCTCGAAGCCCGCTTTTGGTATATAGGCGAAGGCCCATAGCCCGAAATAGCTGGGCTGTGCCCACATTTTGTAAAATGACCACCTATAATATAATATGCCGCCGTTTTAGTCACTATCACGTTGTGTTTGCGTCTTGAAATCAGATATCGTTTGTTGATTTTCACTTGCTTGTGGTATGAAATGTTTTGAGGCCAAAAGCCATTAACCAGATGTAGGTAAGGGAGTTCCATCTAACTCAACCCGGTTGGAAACCGGGTTGAACCACTTGAACAATTTGATAAGGGCCAAGCCATCAAAACTTAAGCTTACCCGGAAAAAATTTTTACCGAGAATCATAAAGAAGAACCAAATCTCCTTCTTTGAATGTTTTTGTCTTCGGGCGTTTGTCATGTAGAGATTTTTGCAACCGTTGTCCATGAAGAACACGAATATAAGCATCCCTTCAAGTTCATCCAACTGTTCCAATTGATAGACCCTTTCTTTGAGTGCAAAGAAAGGATTATGGGCGTGCCAGTTGAAAAAACGAGTGTGGGAAGGATGTATTCAAGCGGCATGAGAGCTTCTTGACCATAAACCAATTTGAAAGGAGTGTGACACAGCTATTTTGAAACAAGTATTGTAAGCCCAAAGAAGAACATTAGGAAGCTTGTTTTGTCGGTCGGTCGGGCGTCCACAAATTTTCTTGAGAATTGTGACCGTAGTTTTGTTGGTGCTACGCCAAACCATTGCCTTGAGGATAGTAAGGTGTGCTCTTGTGATGATGTATCGAGATAATCCGTCAGCTCCTTGATGGTATGATTGATAAAATGGACACCACGATCACCCGACCAGCTCCGTAGGGCAGCCAAATCAGCGTGATAATTTGTTGATAGAGGACCTTGGGCCGCTTTTGCCGCAGCGTTGTCAGGGAGTCGCGCCGAAGCTTCCGCCCATTTAGTAAGCGTGGTCGGTGAGAACCAGAATGTAGCGGGCACGGGTGTGTGCCGGGGAGGATCGATGGGTCCCACAAAATCCATTCCCCATTTGCCGGAAGGGAAGTGGGCGTGGCGGCCGGGCGCCAATGGAAGAGCGTCGCCACGTGGGCGTCCCACACGTGACAAGCATCACTGCGTGCGGGCGTGGCGTGGCGTCTTTGAAGAGCGTGGGCCAAAATACCCAGCTAGAAGGATTTTTGCGTGCGTGGGTGTCACCATGAAAATGACCACCACCTAGCCCTTGATGAGCTTCTCCCGGACAATATCACGGAACTTCATGAGGTAGAACACAGGCGTCGAAGGATGGTATCCTTACCCTTTTGTAAAGATGTCCCGCAACCATGGTGTAGTCACGGGCGTCAGCGGAGAAATTGATGACGACGGATTGTCGTTTGGCATGAGAGAGCATCATGTCCTCGGTGGAAGAGCGCGAGGAGGTGCTGGCGAAAGTCATGGAACCAATGTGGTGTTCCCGTGACTAAAAGAGTTGAAGCGTCGAAAAAGTGCGAGACTCCGGTGGAGGATCATCTGTGTGGATGCGTGAAAGATAATCCGGGACAACATGAGATTTACGGCCTTGTGAACAATTTCAAAAGGGCAAATTCTTGGAAAGAAGGACCCAACGAGCAATGCGGCCCGGGGCGTGGATTTGTTGATCAAATAAAGGAGTGCTTGGTGGTCAACAAAAAGAATTTGATCCGGCCCCAAAAGGTAGTGGCAGGCGTTGGACACAGGAAAATGAGACCCAAAGCTTCACGCTCTGTGGCAAAATAGTTCTTCTCATAATTGAGTTTTAACCCGGCGTGTCGGTTTGGTTTGTCGGTGTCGCATCATATTCTTGAGAAAGAAACGACTCAATAAAGAAACGCAGAGACATCGACATGAACATGAAAGGGCTTGTCCCATTGAGGAGGAACAAGAATCGGGGCCCGAGGTAAGCAAAAGCTTCAAGCTGTTGGAAAAACATCCGCACAGGGAATTCCAAGCCCGTGGATTCATCACCCGTGAGTTTATGAATGGGATCTGCAATGGTCGCTAGTCCAGGAATGAAGGTGGGTAATAATTGACCTTACCCAGGGGAAAGGCGTGTCTCCTTGATATTGGCTGGTGCTTGAGCTTTGAGCACAATAATCCGATTTTGGCGGGATCGTGGTGATACCGCTTCGACAACGTGTCCTAACGGAACACACGAGGTGACACAAAGGTGCATTTCTGGATTGAGACTAATGCGGGACTCATCACATTTCTGAAAGACGAGTTCCAATTTATCCAAATGGTCAGCCATGGAACTGTAGGCAGAGAAGTCATCTTGAAAAATTTGTAAGAAGGGATTTTCCTTCATAAAATCATGAAAAACTGAGAGCATGATGCGTTGAAACGTGGATGGAGAGTTTGATAAGCCAAAAGGAACCACCTTGTAGGCAAAAGTGCCCCACGGGGTGGTGAAAGTAGTCTTGAGTTGATCAGATTCTTTGATTGAGATCTGATTGTAGCCAGAAAAACCATCCATGAAGGAGTACATTTCATGTCCAGCAACCTCTTCCAGAACCTGGTCTGTGAAGGGAAGTGGAAAATGATCACGCTCCGTGGCCTGATTGAGTTTTCGGTAGTCCACGCAAACGCGGATCTTACCATTGTGTTTGAGTGCAATGACGATGGGGCTCACCCATTCAGAATGTTTGACCTCATAGATCAAACCTGCAGCAAGGAGTTTGTCAATTTCCGCCTTGACACGATCACGGTAATTGGGGTTGAGCCGGTACTGTCGTTGCTATACTGGACGTGCATCAGACTTGGTAGGAATGGTGAGTTCCCCCAAGGTTTTGTTGATCCCCCGAAGATCTCTGTAGCTCCAGGCGAAAATGTGTTTGAACTTTTTGAAGAGTGTGACGGCCCTGTTTCGATAGGGTGTCGGAAGATTTGCGCGAATTCGGACAGGCGATTGTTGCCTACGTCCACAATCTCGACTTGAGAGTCCCGAATATGGGGGATAACTTCCGTGTCCCGACAATATGAGCAGGAGGTTGAAGCATACCAGATGCGTGGCAAAAAGAGAGGTTCTTTGAAGCTCATCAAGCTGCAGGTTGCTTCATGACAAACAAGTGGACATCTGGGGGGAGCCGCAGGAGATTCCACATCCGAAAAGTGATCAACCCGTTGAATTCGATTGCAAGGAGCCGGTAAGGGTCAAGCAAAGCAGCCCATTTACCGGTCCCGATCAAGGGTCATTTCTCCCCAAGGATCAGCATATTCGGGGTAGGATGACAGAGGCAGACTCGCAGGTGGAGCCTGAACTTGATAGATATTTTGGGCGTCCCCGGAAATGGGTGGCCTCGAGAGAGAGGGTTCAAAGATTGTCGACGGAAATGATTTTACTGCTTCAAGTCCATGGTGGCATTGAGGTGACCATCCGTGATGACTAAATCGATCCGTGGCCCCAAAAGTGGATACTCTTGGCCCGGCGGAGAAAAGGTCCGCCCAACATTTCGTAATCACCTGGATCTTCTCCGACCTTCCAAACACCAAATTCCAAGGGGAATCGGAGATCACCAATGTTGATGTGAAGAAGAGGCGTGGCCTTGAGGTCGCGTGATATGGCCATTAGCCAATTTGATGTCATATGGGGCACGATAGAGTTGTTTGATGCCCATTTGTTTGCGGAGTTTATCCGTGATGAGATTGACCGCGCTACCTCCGTCAATTTGAACATGATTGACTTGTTGATTGCCCACCGTGGCATGTACCGTGGGAGTAGAGGTATAAATGACCCCAACCAAAGCAATCGAGTGGTAATCGGGTCCTTGAGAGCGTGACGAAGTTTCAAAATTGTGGCCAAACTTAAAGGAATTTTGATTTTTGCTAGTTCCTCTTGGAGTTCCGGAGGCACATGAGAAAAGGATCCTGCTTTGGATCCACAGTCTTTGGGTCGCGTGGTAATGAAGCGGCAAGAACTTTGAGTAGGTCAACCTCGCCAGCTATATTTGGATAGGTCCGAGGCGTGGAGGTTGAGGCGTGGAAGGTGTTTCTTGTCTTTGTTGAGCTTCGAGTAGTGGCATGAACATTGGCTAACGTCTGCGGCCTTGAGCAGCCTTGCATGAGGTTCGAGAATGCTTTGTCGAACTTTAGGCATGACATGCGGCATGAGTTTCTCCAAATCGGGTGCAAAGTGAACCTTTTTTTCGTCATCATGAGGAATGGTATCGACCGCAAAAAGCGAAGTTGCGTGCCATTAGAAATAATGGTTAAGGGACGTGGCGCCCTGGTGCAGCGTGAAACCAAACCAACCCAATTTGATGGCTGGAACCGAGGATTAAGTGCACGAAAAATTTCTTCCGGTGCTTGTTGATCCATCCGAGGTTGATTGGCGGGGCTGGTTGATAAGCGTGATTCTTTGAGGTGCGCGAGGTGGCTTCCGAAGAACGGGGCGCTGTCCCTGTTTGCCATTAGCAATCCAGAGTTGGTAAGCCGTGAGGCTGACCGATGTGGTCTGATTTGTGCGAGCCGCACTTGAACTTGTGGAAGTTGAGGACACGCCGTGGTGGTATGACCCCATTCTTGGCCGATAACAACGAAGCCAAGGATCAAAAAGGAGGACGCGTGTATTGGGTCCCCGTTGTTGCTCATGTTGCTGATAGAGTTGATTGGGTTGCACCTGCAGTGGTGGGCTGCCGATATGGCGATTGGTGCCGAGGTGTGGTTTGCACTTGATAAACCATCTTGTTGCGGGAAGGGTGTAGGATGAGTGCGAGTGCACTCTTGCGTAACATGATTGCACATGTTGCATCTTTTACAATAAGGCGGGCCATTGGTGGAGTTGCACTCATTCGCCAAGTGGCCTTGATATTTGCAGATATGGCACCAGATCCGACTGCTACCAGGATTGGGCGTGTTGAGGTTGAACAATGAAGCCCGGGGAACCATGACGGGTGGAATGAAAGGGAGCTCCCGAAGAGCCACGCCACGGAGGAAACATTGACCGAGTGATTGACAAGATCGATAGCCCCGCTCCAAAGTCTTGAGCGCAGTATTGATCATGAGTCGGATAGCCGGAGGAAGTCCTTGGAGAAACCGACCAAGATCCGCTCTTGTGGTGGGTACTCCTTGAGTTTGGCTGAGCGTAATGTGAAGTCGATCGCGCAAATCCCGGCGGACTCCGTGGGCTCTTGTTGAAGGTCATTGAGTTGCTTGAGATGAAGTTGATCATCATCCGGTGGTCCCATAGTGAGAAAGAAAGCGGTTTTCATTTCCGGACCAATCTTGTTTCCAAGTGGCTTTTGTTGGACATGAGCCATTGATGAGGGGAGCCACGCAACGTGGTGGAAAAGATGTGGAATTTCAGTTGAGGTTGCGCATGACCATTTAGGACAGCCAGAGCCTCAAATTCTTCCATGTGGGCCTGAGCACTTTGGTCTAAGGGTTTGCCTTTCGTGTTGCCAAAGGTAGGATAAGTCAACTTAAGGGTCTGAAAGGTAGAGGTAAAAGTCTTTGGGCTGGACAGAACATGATAGTGAGGATATTGAGGTGGAGTTAGGTCAGGCATGGTGCCCGAAAAGACCCCCGATGAAGAGGTTCTTTGAGGTGGAGGTAACGGAGGTGCCCGATCATTGGTTTTGAGGTCTGTAAGGTTGTAAACAGAAGAGGGTGGAAAATGTAGGGAAGGGGAAATCACGGGGAGGAGCAAAAGAGACCCGTGGATATCCCCGCCCACCCGTGAGGGAGATGATGGTTGTGAAGGCAGAGGCGTATGGCCAGAAGACTGATGGATGAAGGCATGTTCTGGGGTATGAAAGTAAGGTTGAGCAGGTGTTGAGCGGATAGGGCTCCGAGTAGTGATGAGGAGACCGAGGCCGTGAGCAATGTTTGCACGCTTTGAGGCTAAGAATTAGGACGAGACATGACACGAGGGGTGGGTGGCGCCGAACGAGCCCTAGACCAGGAATGTGGCCTCCCTCAATGTCATAAGCGATCCATACATGTCACGAGAAATTTCTTCCCTTCTATGATGGCGCCCAAGCGAGGCAAAATCTGGGAAAGAAGTTCTTCCGGCGTGAAATTTCGGACGGAACATGGCGACGGAGAAGAAAGGAAAATCGAATCGAGACCCGGCAGGCGGCGGCATGTTTGGGGATGCGGGTTCGGGAACTCTGCAAGACAGCCCTCTTGGAGGACCCTTGGATCTACGGGAGAATCCGGGGGACTATGTCACGCTGGATTTGCAAGAAAAGAACAAGAAGAAGAAAAATGAAATCGAAGAGAACAATGAGAGGAAAATGATAAGCTTCCTTAATATCAATGATCGAACATACATGAGCTCATAATCGAGAGAAGACTGAAGAGACAAGACTCAAAACTCATCTAAAAATCATATGCTAGCTCTACTCATATATATAGTACAATGGCCTTTGGCCCAATATAGACACTCGATCGATCTGGTGCCTCACTCTCACGGAAGGAGGCCCTGATTCTGAGAATGTTGGCGGTGCCTCTTGAAGTGCGAGATCACGGTATGGCCCGACGCAGGCGGTGGACGGGTCATCACTTGTCGCGGGCCTCTTGGTAGCTTGTAACCAGTGTTTTGATCGTGGTCTCCGCCGCTGGTCTTCGGGGGCCTTGACGGGCCGGCCCAGGCTGTCGAGGATCCTTGGACTTGACTTGGTGATTAGATGCATGAATAGTCCTGCATTTTAGATGGGACTAACACTATCATCTTCATCATCCCTGTCACTTTTTACTATTTTCTTCCCGGTCGGGTTGGTTTTGCCTATGCTTTCTCTTCGGGTCTAGAAGAACTGGCCTTTGCTTTCTCATCGGGAGTTCTATAATAATCAGAAGCTCTTTCAATTAATGACCTCCCCATTTATATCACGGATAATAAGCCAGCGCCTGGGTTCCGTGAGCCATTCCACCCCATGTATGTGGCTTCCTTGTAATTCTTTTGTAAATGCATGAACTCGTTGTATTGTTCATTGCCAGTTCTTCAATCTGCACAAGAAAACATATGCCTTAATTTTTCAGTTTGAACAAACATTTGGGGAAAATACACAGAGCTGATTTATTTGGAACTCACACACCCCAAAGCTTCTTTAGATCTTCATGGGGCACAATCTCTTGTTTGAGGAGAGATTTCATCGTGTAACGGTGGCATTCAATTCTGACTCCATTAGGGTTCAATCAGCAAGAAGCGGCAAAAAAACAGAAGAAGAGGTGATTATTTCTTAATTCGAAATGAGGGACAATGACGTGGCATACAATTCAAAATAACCGACGCTCATTAATTCGCACTCCCGCAATCTCCGTTTCGGTATGCACCACCCGATTCTACCACAAAGAAGGTGCAAAAATGTGGCGTCAAAATGCGCATTTTTGATACACCACAGCGTGCTTTTACCCAGGGTTCTTGATCTAACAGACCTTTGTTCTAAGGCTATGGATCTCCAATTGAGGTACCATAAGTGCAAATCTAAGCAAAACAAGGCAAGAAACACTACATGGCAGTTTATTGGGTCAAATTTGGCCAATCCATGTCAAAATGGGTCAACTCGGGTAGGTTCACGCGAAAGGGATCTGCGTTGCGAACGCAGAGGCGTTTGGCACAGACTCACTCAGTTTTGCCGATTTCTAAAAAAACTAAACTTCTCTGAGGGTTGTAAGATGCTAATCTGCCTATTTGGATCAATGTTAAGCTAACTAGGAACTTATCTCATGCTAATTGGACATCTAGAAGTGCAATTTCGAGGTACTCGAGTGGGTACGTGCGAAACGGGCCTGCGTCGCGAACGCAGAGGCGTTTGGCGCGGACTCACCCGGGTCGATGGATTTTTGCTATTTTTGGATGTTTTGGCCACGATTAAGTACTAAACTAGATTTCTAAACAAATTCTAAGCATTTTACTATCTTTTTGCACAAAATTTAGATCAATTTTGCCCCAAATCGAGGTACTCGGGTGGGTTCGCGTGAAACGGGCCTGCATTGCGAATGCAGAGGCGTTTGGCGCGGACTCACCCGGGTCGGTCAATTTTGAGCCAAATTTTGATTTTAGTGCTAAAATTCTATGCTAATTAAACAATTCTAAGCATTTTAATTATGATACAAAGGATTATACTCACATTTAATTCATACAAGAATACTATCATATCAAGAAAGAGGTTTATTCTGAGGAGAAAAGGACTTTTTTAGATAATGAAAATATACAGGGAAAAACTTATATTTATATAGTTTACAAAATTGGAGGTCTTCAGGGCTTCTCCTTGCGGATCCTCCTCGCCAGGTGCAGGTCCTTTGGCATCACCGTCACCCGCTTGGCGTGGATCGCGCAGAGGTTACCTTCTTCAAAAAGTTGGGTCACCTCTGCCTCTGCTGCCTCCTGCAGGGCTCGGACGGTCAGGGGTGTCACTCTGTAGTCCGTCCGGAACTCCTGCATAATCTCCCGAAGGAGCCGCTCGAACGGCGCCTTCCTGATGAGGAGATTAGTGCACTGCTGGAAGTGCCTAATCTCTCGGAACACACGGGCATGCCTAGAGTTGGGCCCGTGGTGCACCTTCTTTGGTGGCTCCGGTCTTGGTGGTGGCGGCTTGGGGGTGATTCTTGACCGCCCACCCTTAACGTGCTTTTTGCGTTACGCTTCTGATACCGGTCATTGTATACCTCTTCCATCTACGGAGGTACTCTTCTTTGCGGCCAAAATTCCTGCGGTCTTGTTTGGCGTGAATTCCCTTCGCCTCTCCTTCTTCACCACCTTGGTGGCTTGGGGCCTGGGGTATGGTGGGCGGCCCGTTGGGTCGATGGCTCCCCAGCGTCATGCTCGGGCTCCTCTTGCTCCTGCCCGCTCTCCTCCTCCTCATCCTCCTCCTCCTCCTCCTCCTCCTCCTCCTCGTGGGTGGGGGTCAGGCGAGGTTCTTCGATGTGGACCGTCCCCCTTGGGCGGTCCCCAGTCCCTCTTGGACCTTTTCTCCCTCCTTCTTGCCTCCTTCTCTCGCTCCCTCTTCTTCCTCTTGGCCCCTCTCCTCGGGGCCATTCGCCACTCTCCTTGCCCTTCTTCTTGCTCGAGGTGCCAACCCCAAGCTCTTCTTTGGTCTTTAGCTGCTTCCTTTGCCTTCTTTAACTGATCCTCCTCCTCCTCGTCGGACGGCCAGAGCTAAAGTGGGCGGTCTCGTCATCCCACTTCCGTCTCCACGGAGGAGCTGCCTGGAGCTTCCTCACGGGAGGCATGGAAGGTATCGTCTGTGGAGCTAGGCGACTCCTCCCCTCCCTCCCGACCAAGGTGCTCCGGGCACTTGCTTTCCTCCTCCCGCCCGCCTTTGCTACTCCGGAAGGTGGCATGCTTGTCTATACTTTACTGCGTGTGCATTTGGTGCACGCCATACAGTTAAACAAACCGACACGTTAAGTCGACTATCAAGGAAGGAGGTTTAGGCAAGGTTAGGGAAAAATGGGGTGGCAAGAAGATATTTAAAAAGGGAAGATGCTCTAGGGAATATTCTCCTACCATTAATAGCCCTATTAATTAGCCCCTTATTAATTATCTCGGTATATACCTATTTATTAGTATATGGTTAATGTTGTATCCTATTGTTTAAATTTGGTTTGTCCCGGGTTCAAACTTTTTGGATTTTTTTTGGGTTAGTTTTTCTAAGGTTTTTAATATTTTGGTAGCCGAAAAGGATTTCCGAATTCCAAAATCGGACATATCAAAATATTTTTATTTGGGGGCGATTTCCATGGTGTCTTATATTGGCATGCCTGCCACGCTTGCTCGGATACAACTCTATCTTCTAAGCCATCCGGATAGCAGAATCTGGACTCCACAGAAGCCATAGAAGTGGCATACTCCACGGGGCCATAGAAGCGGCGGCATCACAAAGGCCACAGTTTTGAGCATCACATATTTCTTCACGGATTTTTAAAGAAAGAGCATCAATAGGCTTGAGAGATCCGTTTTTGAGATTTGTTTCAAAAAGCCACCCGGATAACAAAATCTGGATTCCACGAAGCTATAGAAGGCGCATCAAAGGCTTGATGATTTTGAGCATCACGATTTCTTCCACAGATTTTGAAGAATCTCCAAGCTCTTAGCTGATCACGGGTTCTGTCCCACGATGTATGTAGGTCATGGATGTATGTCGATCACATGTTTTTTACGCAAATCGATTTTTTGTTACGCAAAAAAGGATTTTAGAAGGCATGAGCATGATAAGGTTTGTTTCATGGATGGGTCCATTTATTCTACATCCGTTTGCTTGGTGACCTCTGCCAAATGGATTCCACCATGTTGGGCATTTTATCTCGTTTTATCCGGGTTTACCTTTGCCCTAATTTGCACTCTTCGTTTCGTGAATAAGAATGGCGGTAGTGTCCCAAGATGCATGCCATGGTTGTTCAAAGGGATATCGGCTTTGATCCGGTCGAATAAGCGGTGTTGGTTCTTGCGGATGGCGAGGAGATATGCCATTTAGTTGTTGGCATGGATCTGTTATATATAAGAGAAGCATAATGCAGACAATGCAGACTGTATGGTTCTTCATTGAAGTTGTTCTCTTAGATGACAGTAGCATCAACTCCACTGATGTCTTTGGTAAGTTTATTTTTCCAAAACGAATCTCTCTCTCTCTCTCCATCTTGGTTGCATATATATGAAGCCATAGTCTTTGTCTTGAGCTTTTTAGTTTCTTCCCTATCCGATTTCATTATTACAAGTTTCTCTTTGCTTATAGAATCTTGCTTTGGAGTCCGAAATGCTGAAAGTCTTGCTCATGGGCGACAGTGGCATTTATGATCCGATCCTCTCCATAAAGGGTAAACAGCTCCATGTTGATTCTTTCATAACTTAGGTAACGAGGTTTCACATTATTCTAATCTACATTTGTTTGCATTTCAATTGCAATGCAAAGTTTTTAGCATTGAGGTTGCAAATGGTTTCTTATTTTTGTAGGTTTCTTCCGTTTGTCAGCTTCTAACCATATCTGCTCTCATTCACACAATAAAAGAGCACTTCCCCGTGAACCCAGCATAGAGAATAAGTCTTTAGCTCGCCAACTAAAACAACCTAGGTATTTTTCCCACCTTCACTTCATGGTATTGCCGATGTTTTGCTTGCAGATTTGCTTCCAGCACTACTTTAAAATTATATGCATGAAGGCGATTTCACAATGTGCAGATGCATGAGCATGGAGCAATAAGATACTAGATCAAAGAATTGCACGCTTTTATCCAAAGAAACACCCATAATATAGCACGCTTCCCAACCTCATCTTGACATTCAAGGTATGACGCTATTCTTTGTTAATCAATAGACTAATACTATCATACAATGGCTAATATTCCAATAGGACATCCATTTATTCTACAACTTTTTTTCCTTCATATATGTATGAGCTATTGCAAGCATATATTGTTACGATGCATATATATATCACGTTGTGCCAACAAGGATGTAGAGATACTATAAATTATTTATTGACTGGCTACTCTGCGCATGCATGTATCTTAGTCCCTTCGATGTCCTTTTTAAAAAAAAGATGCAATAGCCTGCAAGTAACAATGTGTTCTACACTTGAATTGAGGTATGTCTGATGCTATATTAAATGAAACTAAAGTCTAACATCTTATGCTTTCGTTCTAATATTAAAGCCTTTTTCAGTGGTGTTTATAGCTTAGAGTGTGGTCTAAGCACCCACAACCCACGCTGAAAAGCATGAAGTCAATGAGCTATTGGTGCACAAACACAAGTAAGCTCTCTGCTTTACATTTGAAAGTTCAAAGTACACCTCTGACTTGGACTTCGGTTTCAGTTAGTTGTAAGCAATGATTGCCTTTTAGACATGAGCATATTATAAACCATATAGTGGTTGCTTTGCATGCTTAGGTCGAACTATCGAAAGTGCCATGTTTATTCCAAAGATCGTTTTAGTAATGCCTATAATCGCATTCGTGCATTGACATGCTCCAATTTTCTTATCTTGCTGCCATATATAATATTTTACAATGGTCGTTTCTTGAGTAAGATCTTTACACCTGACGTCATTTTATTCCAGGGATTCGCGTTTGGATAGCGTATGTTGTATTGGCACCATAAACAAAGACCATTCAAATCTACCTCTATTCTTGCATCACAGAAGTCATCGAGAAATGAATTGTTCAACCTAGCAGCTACACTTCAACAATCTTGACACCATACTTAGGAAGTTTGTCCACGACCCGAAAAAGGGTTGAGGTCGGCCATATGGTAGTAGAAGCTATGGCGTTGATTTCCAAGGTTTACTATCTCTAGCATTTTTGATGTACGATATAATATGCTATCTGCAAAATCACTTCTCCTTTGTTAAAAATCGACAAGGAAGTCACACTTTGTGCATTCAAATATAATGCAAGATGGACAACATTAACAATGTCGTATTGAGATAAGCTCATTTTCTATGTTCACATTCCTTTACAACTATGCATAGGCATTTCTTACAAACATGCATAGGTTACACACGTAATGATCGCATATTCAGGTTCCATGTTACGTATGGTCAATGAATCTTGCAATGTTCCTCTATATTACCCTTGAAGGAATTGACATTCTCTTTGGGGTAGGAAAACAACAACCAAGCAATGAATCTTGCAATGTTCCTCTATATTACCCTTGAAGGAATTGACATTCTCTTTGGGGTTCATTCCACATAGGAAAACAACAACCAAGCAACTCTGAAATTATTTTCGTTATGTGGCACATTGAATCCATATTCTTTCCAACTACATTGTCGATTGCACTTTAAAGATTTCAATTGTCACATTTCCCACAAACAACTATGTCACTTCAAAACTACATCATAGAATGTGCTCAATATTCCTATCCCAACGGCATGAACTTCATTAGCTAAGATTATTAAATCATATCGTCACAAACTTGAATTCTAATTCATCTCCACTACTTCCAAACACAAATCATATGAACTACTTCCATATCAAGACACAACAAAATGAGACTATTTGTATGTAGTCCAACAAAATACCACATACACAAAATTAATGAATTACACTTGCCTCCTCCAACCCAGACATCGATTCTTCTACCCAACCATCACACAACAACCTCTTCAATCAGGTGAAAAGAACGCAACGCACCATAACCAGTTATACCATGAATTTCAAATTTTTCCTAATGGTTTGAAGTGTCAATTATGAATTTGCGCTATTTTTCACCCTGTTCTGATTGGGATGATTCTTCAACCCATTTTGGTGAAATCGATGCTGATGCATAATTTCCACTCCAACTTTACTAGAATGTTAATTTGACTTATTCTTTTCCCCATTAACAACTTAGCCTATTCTTACGGACCCACTACCTAGGAGAAAATTTTTCCTTATTTTCAAGGTTCCATGGTGGAAATTTTCATTCCCACCCTATAAGGCCTTAGACTACTTACTAGGGACATGGTCAGTGCTAGTTCTTGGTCAACCACAGAACATCGCTCCTGATACCATTGTGACGCTTTACTCCCACACTTAATACATACTGCATTACCTCGTGAGGGAAATCCCACATCCGGGTCCTTCGACCGCAGCGCTCCTCCTATCCCTTCCGCACTCCGAGGTATCCCTAGTACGAAGAAGGGGACACGCGAAGGTGTCTTGAAGGGCCCTTCCCCATGGGCTCCTATCGCAAAAAAACATAAACAACGTCGTAACTAGCAATAACAATACATCATACTACACTCAAGGGTAGCACATCCACATATCCATAGCTACAACAGAGATAACATATGCCGAAAACATGGGAGGTCCTACCCAGAGGATCACTAGGCCTCAAGATAGAGCAACTGAGTCATAACAATGGCGGGCCGGCTATAGACAATGGCTAGGGTTGACCACTCCATCCGCCCTCATGCATACTTTGCATGGGGTAGATCGGCTCGGCATGACTCTAGCCTTCCTGATACGCAATCTCACGACGTCACCCGTCCGAGACTACTCCCAAGTTGCATCTCCTCACTGCTGAGGCAGGAAGGGTTGCATCTCCCCTTCCGGGGTCTAGAGGTTCCACAGGGGCTAGAGAATCGTGGCGACACCCATCCATCCCCTAACTTAACCCCCCAAAACAAGAGCCAGGCCAACTCCTGTAGCTCTTGAGAGGCAGGGCAACACCATTGCCCCAGGAGGTGTCGGACCCATGCCCGGCCCACACGAAGTGACCGACCATAAGCCTAGCTTGCTACACGGGTCCCCGGTGAGCCACGCCAGTGAGGGGCCCTCCTCCTCAGTATCTCCTCTAACCCCCGTTATGTAGTGTTGAGTCACATCATAGCCCCCATAGCCCGGTGGGTTCCTATGCACATGCCGCAATATAATAGGAACTAAAGGGTCTAACCTAGGAGCATTACTAAGTAAGGCTACTAGGTCTCTACCCCCCTTCCCAATACAAGAGGAGCAAACATGATCAAACATCATCATACAACTTCATATCATGATAATCATCGAATAACATCTAACCTAATCATACATATCTAACTTACGCTTAGGGTTCCTTTGATTAGGGTTCAAGATGTTGAATAAGGGTTCTAGGATGGCTCTACTCTAGATAATGAACTACTACCTCATCACGGAGTGCTAACTTCCAGATGAACTACTAAGAACACTACTCCAAATATCTGCTCCCGAAGTGCTCCCTCCCATTCTTGGCGTCTCCATGATCCTCAAAGTGATCGATGCCGCGCTCACTCCAAGATCGTGCACGCCCTCTGGGGGCTGCTGCACTAGGCTATGCCACAACAAACGACGCTCGAAACAGAGTTTCGAGTGCAAAGAAGGTTCCCAAGGTGTTAGGGCCAGGAAAAGAGGTCTATGGTTAGGGTTTAGGTTAATATAGGGTAGGGTCCACATGGGATGACACGTGGCTCCAATGGGATATGGCCATGTGGCGGTTGCCCAATAGGATAAGGCCATGTGGAACATGGGCCTTATCCTAAGGTTATCTAAGTTATATACTTAACTTAGATATGCACCCATGCCACTTCCTAAGGTATACAAGTCTAAAAAGTAGACTTGTATAGTGACAGTTTCCAAATATCACGTATTTATAGCGTATTTTTCTGAACGCCACGAAGCTTACCCTTTGCTTAAAGGTTACGCACAAGATTTTTGTTGGCGTAATTTTGAGATAGTGCATAAGGTACCCCATCAATTAGGTGTAATAGTGAAGCAAAGATGGCATGGTCTCCTTCGACCTTTAACAAAGAAGGGGTTTTGAGTCTGAAACTTGCAGAGAAAAAGCAATAGAGGTTGATCTGATAAAGTACCAAAGAGCAAATACCGTTCTAATAAGCCATAAATAATTATTCTTCTAAGGTAATCAACGCCGACTGATGATAAAGAATCAAGATCAAAGCGCCGCAATGTTGAAATAATGCAATCTACCACGCCAAAAATTAGCCAATAAAACCGCTCACCGCCACCGCCTTATATTATCGATCGAAAATCTAGAGGCATGTCACTGCTATGACGATGGAAAGGCCGGAGAAGCCTAGATTCTCATAAGTCCGTCCTCTTTGAGGCGGCGCTCAACAAGGCAATTCTCACGTCTAACTGGTATCGAAAGCTGCTAGCCTGTCGCGATGGAGTGATATTTCGAGAATCATAGATATCCGGAGGATCCAAGCATTCTGGGAGGGGAAAAGGAGGGAGAAAACAACCCTAAAAACAAACTCACAATGTGTCATTTCCAATATAACACCGAACAAATGATAAGTAAGAAGGGGCTTATAAAAACACAATTGTCCTTCGGGACATCCGATAAAATTGGAACGATATAGAGAAGATTAGCATGGCCCCTGCACAAGGATGACATGTATAAATCGAGAAATGGTCCAAATTTTTTTTCTCACACTCAAGATTACTTTTTAATTAAATTATTCTCTCTATTTTTTTTTTTTCCACCCTTTTAGCCCATGCAAAATAGCTTATACTTTCCTTAATTATATGCTCTTTTTTTGTCATAACCAGCCTCTCCACAAAGAAAATGCTCAACGCTACCACATTTTAAGGCATTGGTTGCTTCAATGGCATATATTTCGGATATATATTCAAAGAGCATTGGTCATTATAGCCAAACAATCCCATTCTATATATGTTGTTTGACCAATGTAAAACCATGTAATACCATCTTGATTGCTTGTGAAACCCTCCAACCCTTAAAACATGATATTGTCATACACTTGTGAGGTGCTCGAGAGCATCGATGTTTTGAGCAAGCTCGTGAGATGAACAAATTGTTATTGCAATAAGGTTTAAAAGTTGTGAAAATAGTTTTTTATAACACTAGTTATGGTGCCCGGCGTTGCCGGGCTTTAGCAAATGTGGATGGTAGAAGGGAGCATTGTAGTTTTGGCTTTGTAGGCTTTAGAATACTTGGTTTTAGATTTGTGTCTGTAATCTAAAGAGGTAGTATTTATGGAGTTTTAATGTTTGGGTGACCATATGATGGAAGATTTATGTATAATAAAGGATGAACAACATTGTAATGGCAATGAAGTTGTTTCTTTTTATGTAGGTAGTCATGTAGTTGTAGACATCTACAAAATTACTGTATGTCCTTGTGTTCATATTTTCAATTTGGTGCGTATTAACATTGCAATCATTTCTAGACTTCCATTGTTCCTGTGGCACATGAGGATGTGATTATGATATATATTTCAATGTTCATCAAATTATACTGATCAAATAGCCTTCTATCACTAATGTTTCACATGTTGGCATTGCCAAACTTTAAAACAAAGGAGGGATGATAAAATAGGCATTTTTATAGAATGTTGTTGATTTTGTGACAATTTTGCACTCATTTGGTTTGCCTAATTCTAATTAAATAGTTCTGGGCAATTCATAATTCATAATTCGTGTGAGCAAGTGAAAAAGAAGCATGTTAGCTCTAATTCATGCTTTTGATTGAACAAATGTGCATGTATGATTGAAAATGTATAGATGTTTGTTGAGAAGGCAAGGTAGAGATGCGTTTGACTTAAAATTCCACTTCCCATATCTTGATATGCCACCCAATTATAGTGTTTACTACTTACCATATCTTGATATGCCACCCAATTATAGTGTTTACTACTTACCTAGTTCTTCACACGGCATAGCTGCGTTGTTAAAGATTTATTCCTGTTGATCTAGATGATATGGTTAATATAAAATACTGATCAAATTCGATATTCTGTCAACAATCCTAGAACTTGAAAACCTACACGTACATTGAAGCTTGAATTCCCAAAATCGCATGCCAAATGTAGGGGGTTACATCCCAAATGCGTGGGAGTATATATTACCTTCCATTCAATTTGTAGAAGACAGTAATATTTGTGGAAAAGGAAAATTCAAGATGTTTGTTGAAAAAGCAAGTCAACTTAAAAGTCCAATTCCTGTTATGATGTGCCAGCCCTGTAGTGCTCAATACAGGATAGCTATGTTGTTAAGTATTTATTAATCCTAGGACATTGGTGTCGATCTAGACGATTTGTTCGATATGAAATACTTAAACCAGTTTTGATGTGCTATGAATAATCATAGAATCTGAAACATTTACACATGAAAGGTGAGGAAATTAAAGTAAAGCTAGAATAAGAAATGCACGAATCAGTAGTTCACTTCAAAATAAGAAATGTTTTAACACAAATTAGTAGTAGTAGTGGTGGTCTATAAAGAAATGCACAAATCAGTGGTTCACTTCAAAATAAGAAATGTTGAAGATGAATCAGTGGTCCTCAGACCAAACCATATCGTATTTCTTATTAGCTGAGGCCTATAAAGTATAAAGAATTTATACAACTCATATTGGGATCATTTAAGTTGACTTATCTCGTAAGGATTTATATAGCTCATATTGTGATCATTTAACTTCACTCATCTCTTTTCTTGTGTAGCAATCAATCTTAATTTTCACACATCAACTATCAAATGTGAGAGAATAAGGAGCAACTTACAGAGCGTCATCTTGTATGTGCTGCTGCAACATGCCTACTGTCTTTTCAAGAAATATCATCAAAACTAATGAGTATACTTATGCCTTTTACAGACCTTTTGCATTCAAATCTGTGATGTTTCCCATCAATTTGTGACACTAAAGTACATTCCACTATGTCTGCGTCCATGTTCCTGTTTGCTCGCATATTGTCCAACAAATATGGCATGGGAACAATGTCAATATGAACTGACTGCAGCATAAAGAAGAAATAATATTTGCACCAAGAGCAAAGGACAAATTTCCATCCAAATGCAATGTCGAATCTAAATCCTTTGAGAATGTTAACCACAGAAGCATATGCAACCAATTTGTAAAGTGGAATCTGTAACATACCTTAAATTGGAAATTGGAAAAATCCTTGTAGCAGATGGATGCTACTCTTGAAACCAACTTGCTCTAATATGTGGATTCTTATCATTATCGTAGACATGGATTTCCATGAAATATATTCAAAATCGCCATGGGTCAGCCATCCATGTAGAAAGAGGACCACATATCTCGTTTAGAGCCCTGTTAGAACCTGCTTAAGAAAAAGGACTTGGTATCATTACTACATAGTTTTTCTTAGATTGGAGGTGCTCGAGTCTTATATTATAATACATCCCCATATACTTAATGCAATGTGGTCTCCTATGAACATTAATAGAACTGTACAAACCAACAAAGACCACTCAAAGCGATGCACGTCATAAATAAAAGAGCGCATGCACATTGAAGGCCAAGAATAGAACTGAAGGCATCTTTATCTTTGAGTTGTGCACCCCCTGACTGTGAAGCAATATCTGCTTCAAGAGTTATCCACTGTAAATGAAGTATGCAATGTTAGACATATTGCAAGTCATTAACCGCAAGCTTAGAATAGAGACAAAAAGAGCCAAGAAAGCAAAACAATAAAAGACCATCTCAAAAAAGCGGATTCACGAAATAATCAGAACAGACATGTAGAGAAAGACAACCACACGCATCAAACCAGATAGAAAAATACCATAATCATTCAGATTGTATTAAATAAACACTTATGTTGTAAAACATTGAAGGATGAACTCCAATAAGATAAACTCAAATTACATAGCGAAACAAAATTATTACCTAGTATCCGAGCACCTGCTTCAATGAAGACTGTATCATCCAATAGAACGTCATAGCAAGTGATATTCCTGGTATCAAATAAAGCATGAAACCAAAAGTAACACGATCAAGCAGAGCCTAGCAAAAAATTGGAGACGTTGGTTTTTTTTATTATCCTTCAACTATAAGCTTAGAAATGGAAGCAGAAGTTATCTGATTGGTAGAAGATTTAGAGCTTTGCTTCTTAAGATAGCTTAGAAGAATAGTATAAGAGCAGTTTTTGGATCCTACTACCTAACGATAGGAGAGCAATTCCTTAAACAAAAAAGGAGAGATCTATGGCATACTTTGCGAATAATGCATCTGCAAACCTTCTCCTGAAATCCAAGTAAACCATCAGAACATAATTGTTGTGAAGCCTTAAGGACTTGCACGGAAGCCCTGCACCAACAAATCTTGTATATTAAATCTGCTTGAGAGATATTGCAAGAGCACACATAACAAAGAATATAAGGAGAGAGATGATATCAAGAACAACGACCTTTGCTTCTTGAAATATTATCGTCACGCAGCCTCTCATGATGGTCAGCAGCAAAAATCCAAACCTACACGGGAGAACCATTAAGTTAGAGTTTGGCTAAGCGAAATCATTGCGAAATCATCCTTGAACCATCATCTCTGTGATCTGCTCCCCGTACATCCCATCTCAAAATATCTTTGTTAGATAATGTAGCAGAGTTAGATATGAGCTACTTTAGAAGACAATTCTGCAAAAGTATAGATTTCCATACATTTTAGTTTATAACTTTATAATATGCAATGAAACTTAGCAACTTGAGCTGAAAAAATAAGTCTCCGAAAAATGCCATATTGTTTCTGGAGTCCTGCCATGCTTTGATGAATAGCAATCTGCTCGAACTTGCTGGGAAAAATGCACACAAAGGAACACGATTAAACTCAGATGCTAGGTGATAAGCGATTTATCAAAACAACATTCTTCAAGAAAAAGAAGCATGCACCACAAACCTGAGTGCAGACGCATAGAAGCCTAGATTTGGAATGAAGCACAAACCCTTTGCTTCAAATTTAACCTCAGTTTCAACGAATGAGTCTTTGTGTAACGACCATGATTCAAGTTTCAATACCCGCCATGATCCTCCCATGTATTAACGGCCAGATTAATGCAGAATAATTATCAGAGAAAGGAACAAAGAAAGGAAAAACACAAAAGGAACGGAAGGGAAAGATGCTAGAAATCCTCTTTCGTCTTGGGAAGAACCTGTCGGAAGAGACCTATTGTTCTAAGAAATAAGCAAAACACAGAAAACATGGAAAGATATGATCTAGGCCCTGGCAGTATGCAAATATTCTCCTCTCCAGTTCTGCATAATACCACTATAGTAGCGTTCCTTCACGGCCGAGAGGGAGAGCGAAGCATGAAGAATGGTTTTCAACAAAATCTCAGATGCCGAGCTCTTGAGAAATCGTGGCACGCATGCCAGGATGCAGCCAGGGAAAGAAATTCGACCTGGGATCGGAAAAGAAATTCGAACTCGGATCGGATAAGGCAAGAAAAAATGTCAAAATCATCATAGGAAAATAAAACCATCCGATTTTTGGCACATCGGAATTATTTTCCGGCCACCAAAACCCTCAAAACCTTAGGAAATCAAATCAAGAAAAAATTCCAAAAAAAATTCGGAACCCCGGAAAAACCAAATTTAAACAATAGGATATGATTTAGAAGATTAAGTGAGGGTATTCGTAGCAAAAAGCTGTACAAAGCTGACTTGGCGAGCCAATTCGAGCATATCTGAGTTTGGCATTTTTCTTTAGAAATGCGAAGGTGGAACCATGGCCACATGGCATTCTGGGTCTTGAGAGGAAGGGCATCGTCTTTTAGGGCTTCTTGCAGGGTGAGCCCATGGAGAAGAATAAAATAAACTATAAAGGGCAGAGCTTGAATGGTTTTTTATTGATGCATGTTTTTTGTTTGTGTGTTGCTAATAGAGGCAAATTTGTGTTGCTTGTTTTTTTCGTTCGGTGGACTTGCGAACGTTCTGTTATACGAACAATTGTTATGCTGAAGTTGCAAGCCAGGTAGTGTAAGGTTCTTACAATGTTAGCCCTACAATTTTTGCATAAGTATAGGGGACTGTATAGAGAGGAGCTACATGCTCATTTTCCTAGAGTTCCAAATGATCTAGTTAGTTTTGTTTATCGACAGTTGCCAAAGATGTGATTTCCTTTAGCTTATATGCAAGGGAACATCCTAGACTTTGAAATGCTAACTACTCATTGTGTTCTTATTGGGAATTTAAGGTTCACGACCCTCTTTTGAAGTCTAAGATATGAGAAATTAGGCGACATTATTGGAAGGATCTCTTAAAACAAAAAAAAATATTCCATTTGTGATTGATTTAAGTTTTATGCTAGCGGTACATATGCCTTGCATATGTTCCTTTAATTTTAAGGTCAAAAATTGAAAACACTATGGGGTTGAGAAACCTGCTTTACATTTGAAACTTGTGGACACCTTAGTACCCATGGTTTACAACTTGCTAGGTTTCTATAACAATATTATACATCACTTTCTCCATGCATTAGTAAAGCCAATGAAATGCTGCAACTGTTGAATGACAGAATACGGATTACCTAAATGAACCAGCACCATGATCAGATAGCAAGAAGTGCATAGCAATGGTGGGCAGTCTTGGAAGAGTCATTGCTTCCAAACGCAGATGTTCTTGTTACCATTGAACTATTGAGCTGATTGCTTGTTTGTATGTTTGGCATTCATTGATTCACATGCTTATCCTCTTAAATGATGATTTATATCTTGGAAGCAATAGCCAAAGAAAGATCTAATTAAAAGATAATGTTTATTGGGAAGTGTGTGGCCGCATAATAGGATATATAACAAAGAAATATGGTGAGAAGGTTTTGCAGATCAGCTTGAGTTGACGTGAGTACTTGTCATATGAACTGTTGCTTTTGCGTGTTACGAAAGTATGTTATGTTTAATGGGTCACTTTAATAGTTGCTTCTCTTGTATTTGTTTGTTGGCGAGTGGGTCACTCATTTGGTCGCTTTCTTACTCATGGGATGCACATACTTCTAATTGGGGAAGCCAATGTGGATGCACAGTATTATGTTATTATCTTAAATTTTCGCAGTGTAGTTTTGTCACATAATGCCAGAAGATTTTCACTTTGACATTTGGAGATTGAATAAATGAAATGTGCAAATGAGTTGTATAATTTCTAAATATGAAACCCCTCTTTCATGAAAAAGGCACAAATTTGATAAATTTCTATATATGAAAGCCCATCTTTCGAGAAACAGATAGGCCTAGTAGATGATATCGTAAATTTTGCTTTGACTTATGTGCATCAAAAAGAGTCCGGAATGGTCGAGCCAAATTCCACTATAGGATTGAGAGCGGATGCCACGTGCCATGCGATCCTATTTCTATTTTTGGTGGTCACGAACTAGTTTTTGAAAGAAAAAGCATCATAGTGAAGGCTTTTTTATATTCTACACTTGTAGTGGTACCTACTTATTGGAGGTTAAGACATTATTATCAAGTCTTAAACTTGATAATATCCTTGATTAATAATGTTGATAATAAACTTGATCAAGTAATGCCAAAATAAATGTGCATTTGGTCAGGTGTTCAAACCTTGCCAAATGTATGTTTATCTTTGGGAGTTGGTTACTGGGGTTATACGATGATGATCCCCGACGTGGTAGAACTTAAAAGCCTATACGTGTCCTCCACTTTGGCTGCCGCAAGGCGTGGGATATAACTAGCTAGTGCATAAGATTAGTCTAGCATGGACCTTAAACAAAAATAAAAAAATACTCGTGACTTCCTAAGGCGGGAGATATCCTGCCTACAAAGTGTGCATGTAAGGCAAAAGTTTTGCCCAACGGATGTGTGGTGAGTTGGTATAGGCCTAGTAATGCCAAAATAAATGTGCATTTGGTCAGGTGTTCAAACCTTGCCAATGTATGTTTATCTTTGGGAGTTGGTTCTTGGGGTTATAATGATGATGATCCCCGACGTGGTAGAACTTAAAAGCCTATACGTGTCCTCCACTTTGGCTGCCGCAAGGCAGTGGGATATAGCTAGCTAGTCCGTGCAAGATTAGTCTAGCATGGACCTTAAACAAAAATAAAAAATACTACGTGACTTTCTAAGGCGGAGATATCCCGCCTACAAAGTGTGCATGTAAGGCAAAAGGTTTTGCCCAACGGATGTGTGGTGAGTTGGTATAGGCCTAGTAATGTAAAAATAAATGTGCATTTGGTCAGGGTTTCAAACCTTGCCAATGTATGTTTATCTTTGGGAGTTGGTTACTGGGGTTATACGATGATGATCCCCGACGTGGTAGAACTTAAAAGCCTATACGTGTCCTCCACTTTGGCTGCCGCAAGGCAGTGGGATATAGCTAGCTAGTCTGTACAAGATTAGTCTAGCATGGACCTTAAACAAAAATAAAAAATACTCGTGACTTCCTAAAAGATATCCGCCTACAAAGTGTGCATGTAAGGGAAAAGTTTTTGCCCAACGGATGTGTGGTGAGTTGGTATAGGCCTAGTAATGCCAAAATAAATGTGCATTTGGTGGTGTTCAAACCTTGCCAATGTATGTTTATCTTTGGGAGTTGGTTCTTTGGGGTTATCGATGATGATCCCACGTGGTAGAACTTAAAAGCCTATATGTGTCCTCCACTTTGGCTGCCAAGCATGGCGATGGGATATAGCTAGCTAGTCTACAAGATTAGTCTAGCATGGACCTTAAACAAAATAAAAAATACTAATTGACTTCCTAAAGGCGGGAGATATCCTGCCTACAAAGTGTGCATGTAAGGCAAAAGTTTTGCCCAACGGATGTGTGGTGAGTTGGTATAGGCCTAGTAATGCCAAAATAAATGTGCATTTGGTCAGGTGTTCAAACCTTGCCAATGTATGTTTATCTTTGGGAGTTGGTTATTGGGGTTATCGATGATGATCCCCCGTGGTAGAACTTAAAAGCCTATACGTGTCCTCCACTTTGGGCTGCACCGGCGGTGGGATATAGCTAGCTAGTCTGTACAAGATTAGTCTAGCATGGACCTTAAACAAAAATAAAAATACTCGTGACTTCCTAAGGCGGAGATATCCCCGCCTACAAAGTGTGCATGTAAGGCAAAAGTTTTGCCCAACGGATGTGTGGTGAGTTGGTATAGGCCTAGTAATGCCAAAATAAATGTGCATTTGGTGGGGTGTTCAAACCTTGCCAATGTATGTTTATCTTTGGGAGTTGGTTCTTTTTAGGGTTATCACGATGATGATCCCCGCGTGGTAGAACTTAAAAGCCTATACCATCCTCCACTTTGGTCTGCCGCAAGTAATGGGATATAACTAGCTAGTCCGTACAAGATTAGTCTAGCATGGACCTTAAACAAAAATAAAAAATACTGGGGACTATGACTTCCTAAAAGGCGGAGATATCCACTCCTACAAAGTGTGCATGTAAGGCAAAAGTTTTGCCCAACGGATGTGTGGTGAGTTGGTATAGGCCTAGTAATGCCAAAATAAATGTGCATTTGGTCATGGGTTCAAACCTTGCCAATGTATGTTTATCTTTGGGAGTTGATTCTTTGGGATTATCGATGATGATCCCCGACGTGGTAGAACTTAAAAGCCTATCGTGTCCTCCACTTTGGCTGCCGCAAAGCGGTGGGATATAGCTAGCTAGTCTTAGTCTAGCATGGACCTTAAACAAAAATAAAAATATTCGTGGACTTCCTAAAATCGGGAGATATCCCCCGCCTACAAAGTGTGCATGTAGGCAAAAGTTTTGCCCAATGGATGTGTGGTGAGTTGGTATAGGCCTAGTAATGCCAAAATAAATGTGCATTTGGTCGGGGTTCAAACCTTGCCAATGTATGTTTATCTTTGGGAGTTGGTTATCACGATGATGATCCCCCCAGTGGTTAACTTAAAAGCCTGATGATCCCCCACTTTGGTAGAATTAGTCTAAAGACCTTAAACAAAATATAAAAATACTCGTGACTTCTAAGGCGTGGAGATATCCTCCACTTTGTGTGCATGTAAGGCAAAGTTTTGCCGGATGTGTGGTGAGTTGGTATAGGCCTAGTAATGCCAAAATAAATGTGCATTTGGTCAGGTGTTCAAACCTTGCCAATGTATGTTTATCTTTTGGGAGCTAGCTGATGATCCCATGTGGTAGAACTTAAAAGCCTATCGTGTCCTCCACTTTAGTCTAGCATGGACCTTAAACAAAAATAAAAAT
The DNA here is from genome assembly GCA_021234155.1 of Isoetes taiwanensis. Taxonomy (NCBI): domain Eukaryota; kingdom Viridiplantae; phylum Streptophyta; class Lycopodiopsida; order Isoetales; family Isoetaceae; genus Isoetes; species Isoetes taiwanensis. The sequence continues at coordinate 4,062,793 of JAJEKV010000077.1, read as the reverse complement.
ACTCGTGACTTCCTAAGGCGGGAGATATCCCTAAAAGTGTGCATGTAAGGCAAAAGTTTTGCCCAACGGATGTGTGGTGAGTTGGTATAGGCCTAGTAATGCCAAAATAAATGTGCATTTGGTCGGTGTTCAAACCTTGCCAATGTATGTTTATCTTTGGGAGTTGGTTCTTCAGGTTTACGATGATGATCCCCCGACGTGGTAGAACTTAAAAGCCTATAAAATCCTCCACTTTAGTCACCCAAGGGGGTAGGGATATAGTTCAAATAAAGATTAGTCTAGCATGGACCTTAAACAAAATAAAAAATACTCGTGACTTCCTAAGGCGGGAGATATCCTGCCTACAAAGTGTGCATGTAAGGCAAAAGTTTTGCCCAACGGATGTGTGGTGAGTTGGTATAGGCCTAGTAATGCCAAAATAAATGTGCATTTGGTCGGTGTTCAAACCTTGCCAATGTATGTTTATCTTTGGGAGTTGGTTCTTGGGGTTATCGATGATGATCCCCGCGTGGTAGAACTTAAAAGCCTATACGTGTCCTCCACTTTGGTCCGCAAAGCAATGGGATATAGCTAGCTAGTCTGTACAAGATTAGTCTAGCATGGACCTTAAACAAAAATAAAAATACTGCGTGACTTCCTAAGGCGGGAGATATCCTGCCTACAAAGTGTGCATGTAAGGCAAAAGTTTTGCCCAACGGATGTGTGGTGAGTTGGTATAGGCCTAGTAATGCCAAAATAAATGTGCATTTGGTTAGGTGTTCAAACTTTGCCAATGTATGTTTATCTTTAGGAGTTGGTTACTGGGGTTATACGATGATGATCCCCGACGTGGTAGAACTTAAAAGCCTATCGTGTCCTCCACTTTGGTTGCCGCAAGGCGATGGGATATAGCTAGCTAGTCTAGCAAGATTAGTCTAGCATGGACCTTAAACAAAAATAAAAATACTAAGTGGACTTCCTAAGGCGGAGATATCCTGCCTACAAAGTGTGCATGTAAGGCAAAAGTTTTGCCCAACGGATGTGTGGTGAGTTGGTATAGGCCTAGTAATGCCAAAATAAATGTGCATTTGGTTAGGTGTTCAAACTTTGCCAATGTATGTTTATCTTTGGGAGTTGGTTCTTGGGGTTATGATGATGATCCCCGGCGTGGTAGAACTTAAAAGCCTATCGTGTCCTCCACTTTGTGCCCCAAGCGATGGGATATAACTAGCTAGTCCGCATACAAGATTAGTCTAGCATGGACCTTAAACAAAAATAAAAATACTCGCGTGACTTCCTAAGGCGGGAGATATCACGCCTACAAAGTGTGCATGTAAGGCAAAGTTTTGCCCAACGGATGTGTGGTGAGTTGGTATAGGCCTAGTAATGCCAAAATAAATGTGCATTTGGTCGTGTTCAAACCTTGCCAATGTATGTTTATCTTTGGGAGTTGGTTCTTGGGGTTATCGATGATGATCCCCGACGTGGTAGAACTTAAAAGCCTATAATGTGTCCTCCACTTTGGCTGCCGCAAGGCGCATGGGATATAGCTAGCTAGTGCGTACAAGATTAGTCTAGCATGGACCTTAAACAAAAAATAAAAAATACTCGTGACTTCCTAAAAGGCGGGAGATATCCCCGCCTACAAAGTGTGCATGTAAGGCAAAAGTTTTGCCCAACGGATGTGTGGTGAGTTGGTATAGGCCTAGTAATGCCAAAATAAATGTGCATTTGGTCGGTGTTCAAACCTTGCCAATGTATGTTTATCTTTGGGAGTTGGTTACCGGGTTATACGGATGATGATCCCCGACGTGGTAGAACTTAAAAAGCCTATACGTGTCCCTCCACTTTGGCTGCCGCCAAGGCAATGATATAACTAGCTAGTCTACAAGATTAGTCTAGCATGGACCTTAAACAAAAATAAAAATACCGTGACTTCCTAAGGCGGAGATATCCCCGCCTTTACAAAGTGTGCATGTAAGGCAAAAGTTTTGCCCAAACGGATGTGTGGTGAGTTGGTATAGGCCTAGTAATGCCAAAATAAATGTGCATTTGGTCAGGGTTTCAAACCTTGCCAATGTATGTTTATCTTTGGGAGTTGGTTACTGGGGTTATACGATGATGATCCCCGAACGTGGTAGAACTTAAAAGCCTATAAATTGTCCTCCACTTTTGGTCTTCCTAAGAAGCGATGGGATATAGCTAGGGATATAGAGCTAGCATAAAGATTAGTCTAGCATGGACCTTAAACAAAAAATAAAAAAACTACCGGACTTCCTAAGGTGGGAGATATCCCCGCCTACAAAGTGTGCATGTAAAGGCAAAAGTTTTGCCCAACGGATGTGGTGAGTTGGTATAGGCCTAGTAATGCCAAAATAAATGTGCATTTGGTCAAAATTTCAAACCTTGCCAATGTATGTTTATCTTTGGGAGTTAGTTCTTGGGGTTATCGATGATGATCCCCACGTGGTAGAACTTAAAAGCCTATAACGTGTCCTCCACTTTGGTTTGCCGCGAAGCGATGGGATATAGCTAGCTAGTCTTACAAGATTAGTCTAGCATGGACCTTAAAACAAAAATAAAAAATACTCGTGGACTTCCTAAAGGCGGAGATATCCCGCCTACAAAGTGTGCATGTAAGGCAAAAGTTTTGTCCAACGGATGTGTGGTGAGTTGGTATAGGCCTAGTAATGCCAAAATAAATGTGCATTTGGTTAGGTGTTCAAACCTTGCCAATGTATGTTTATCTTTGGGAGTTGGTTACCGGGGGTTATAATGATGATGATCCCCGTGGTAGAACTTAAAAAGCCTATCGTGTCCTCCACTTTGGCTGCCGCCAAACAGTTGGGATATAGCTAGCTAGTTCGTGCAAGATTAGTCTAGCATGGACCTTTAAACAAAAATAAAAAAAACTCGTGACTTCCTAAAGGCGGAGATATCTTGCCTACAAAGTGTGCATGTAAGGCAAAAGTTTTTGCCCAACGGATGTGTGGTGAGTTGGTATAGGCCTAGTAATGCCAAAATAAATGTGCATTTGGTCGGGGTTCAAACCTTGCCAATGTATGTTTTTATCTTTGGGAGTTGGTTCTTGGGGTTATCACGATGATGATCCCCGACGTGGTAGAACTTAAAAAGCCTATTTGGTCGTGTCCTCCACTTTGGTCTTTGCCCGCGAAGGTTGAGATGATCCCCGCAGTGGGATATAGCTAGCTAGTACAGCATTAGTCTAGCATGGACCTTAAAACAAAAATAAAAAATACTCGTGACTTCCTAAGGCGGAGATATCCCGCCTACAAAGTGTGCATGTAAGGCAAAAGTTTTTGCCCAACGGATGTGTGGTGAGTTGGTATAGGCCTAGTAATGCCAAAATAAATGTGCATTTGGTCGGTGTTCAAACCTTGCCAATGTATGTTTATCTTTGGGAGTTGGTTCTTGGGGTTATCGATGATGATCCCCACGTGGTAGAACTTAAAAGCCTATCGTGTCCTCCACTTTGGCTGCCTTTGGCAAGGGATATAACTAGCTAGTCGTACAAGATTAGTCTAGCATGGACCTTAAACAAAAATAAAAATACTCGTGACTTCCTAAAGGCGGGAGATATCCCGCCTACAAAGTGTGCATGTAAGGCAAAAGTTTTGCCCAACGGATGTGTGGGTGAGTTGGTATAGGCCTAGTAATGCCAAAATAAATGTGCATTTGGTCGGGGTGTTCAAACCTTGCCAATGTATGTTTATCTTTGGGAGTTGGTTCTTGGGATTATCGATGATGATCCCAACGTGGTAGAACTTAAAAGCCTATACGTGTCCTCCACTTTAGTGCCGCAGCGCATGGGATATAGCTAGCTAGTCTACAAGATTAGTCTAGCATGGACCTTAAACAAAAATAAAAATACCTCGTGACTTCCTAAGGGCGGAGATATCCACGCCTACAAAGTGTGCATGTAAGGCAAAAGTTTTGCCCAACGGATGTGTGGTGAGTTGGTATAGTCCTAGTAATGCCAAAATAAATGTGCATTTGGTCGGTGTTCAAACCTTGCCAATGTATGTTTATCTTTGGGAGTTGGTTATTGGGGTTATAATGATGATGATCCCCCGTGGTAGAACTTAAAAGCCTATACGTGTCCTCCACTTTAGGCTGCCGCGAAGGCATGGGATATAGCTAGCTAGTCCTGCAAAGATTAGTCTAGCATGGACCTTAAACAAAAATAAAAATACTCGTGACTTCCTAAGGCGGGAGATATCCTGCCTACAAAGTGTGCATGTAAGGCAAAAGTTTTGCCCAACGGATGTGTGGTGAGTTGGTATAGGCCTAGTAATGCCAAAATAAATGTGCATTTGGTCAGGGGTTCAAACCTTGCCAATGTATGTTTATCTTTGGAAGTTGGTTATTGGGTTATAATGATGATGATCCCCGACGTGGTAGAACTTAAAAGCCTATCGTGTCCTCCACTTTTGGCATCGCCCGCCAGCGATGGGATATAGCTAGCTAGTCTAGATTAGTCTAGCATGGACCTTAAACAAAAAAATAAAAATACTCGTGGACTCCTAAAGGCGGAGATATCCCGCCTACAAAGTGTGCATGTAAGGCAAAAGTTTTGCCCAACGGATGTGTGGTGAGTTGGTATAGGCCTAGTAATGCCAAAATAAATGTGCATTTGGTCAGGGGTTCAAACCTTGCCAATGTATGTTTATCTTTGGGAGTTGGTTACTGGGGTTATACGATGATGATCCCCGACGTGGTAGAACTTAAAAGCCTATACGTGTCCTCCACTTTGGCTGCCGCAAGGCAGTGGGATATAGCTAGCTAGTCTAGCATGGACCTTAAACAAAAATAAAAAATACTCGTGACTTCCTAAGGCGGGAGATATCCTGCCTACAAAGTGTGCATGTAAGGCAAAAGTTTTGCCCAACGGATGTGTGGTGAGTTGGTATAGGCCTAGTAATGCCAAAATAAATGTGCATTTGGTCAGGTGTTCAAACCTTGTCAATGTATGTTTATCTTTGGGAGTTGGTTACTGGGGTTATACGATGATGATCCCCGACGTGGTAGAACTTAAAAGCCTATACGTGTCCTCCACTTTGGCTGCCGCAAGGCAGTGGGATATAGCTAGCTAGTCTGTACAAGATTAGTCTAGCATGGACCTTAAACAAAAATAAAAAATACTCGTGACTTCCTAAGGCGGGAGATATCCTGCCTACAAAGTGTGCATGTAAGGCAAAAGTTTTGCCCAACGGATGTGTGGTGAGTTGGTATAGGCCTAGTAATGCCAAAATAAATGTGCATTTGGTCAGGTGTTCAAACCTTGCCAATGTATGTTTATCTTTGGGAGTTGGTTATCAAGGTTATAAATGATGATCCCCGAAAAAAAAGCCTATACGCATCCTCCACTTTTGCTGCCAAGAAGGCGGGGGATATAGCTAGCTAGTCTGTGCAAAGATTAGTCTAGCATGGACCTTAAACAAAAATAAAAAAAAATACTCGTGGACTTCCTAAGCGGGAGATATCCCGCCTACAAAGTGTTGCATGTAAGGCAAAAAGTTTCGCCCAACGGATGTGGTGAGTTGGTATAGGCCTAGTAATGCCAAAATAAATGTGCATTTGGTCAGGGGTTCAAACCTTGCCAATGTATGTTTATCTTTGGGAGTTGGTTACTGGGGTTATACGATGATGATCCCCGACGTGGTAGAACTTAAAAGCCTATACGTGTCCTCCACTTTTTGCTGCCGCAAGCTGATGGGATATAATAGCTAGTCAAGATTAGTCTAGCATGGACCTTAAACAAAAATAAAAAATACTGACTTCCTAAGGCGGAGATATCCCGCCTACAAAGTGTGCATGTAAGGCAAAAGTTTTGCCCAACGGATGTGTGGTGAGTTGGTATAGGCCTAGTAATGCCAAAATAAATGTGCATTTGGTCGTGGTGTTCAAACCTTGCCAATGTATGTTTATCTTTGGGAGTTGGTTATTGGGTTTATACGATGATGATCCCCCACGTGGTAGAACTTAAAAGCCTATACGTGTCCTCCACTTTACCGCTGAAGGCAGTGGGATATAGCTAGCTAGTCTGCATAAGATTAGTCTAGCATGGACCTTAAACAAAAATAAAAATACTCGTGACTTCCTAAGGCGAGATATCCCGCTACAAAGTGTGTGTAAGGCAAAAAAGTTTGCCCAACCTGATGTGTGGTGAGTTGGTATAGGCCTAGTAATGCCAAAATAAATGTGCATTTGGTCGTGTTCAAACCTTGCCAATGTATGTTTATCTTTGGGAGTTGGTTATCTGGTTATAATGATGATGATCCCCGATGGTAGAACTTAAAAGCCTATACGTGTCCTCCACTTTGGTCAGCCGTAAAAGGCAAAGGGATATAGCTAGCTAGTCTAGATTAGTCTAGCATGGACCTTAAACAAAAAATAAAAAATACTGTGGACTTCCTAAGGCGGGAGATATCCCCGCTACAAAGTGTGCATGTAAGGCAAAAAGTTTTGCCCAACGGATGTGTGGTGAGTTGGTATAGGCCTAGTAATGCCAAAATAAATGTGCATTTGGTCAGGGGTTCAAACCTTGCCAATGTATGTTTATCTTTGGGAGTTGGTTACTTGAGGGTTATTGATGATCCCCACGTGGTAGAACTTAAAAGCCTATAATGTCCTCCACTTTGGTCTGCCGCAAAGGCAAAGGGATATAGCTAGCTAGTCCGCATAAGATTAGTCTAGCATGGACCTTAAAACAAAAATAAAAATACCGTGGACTTCCTAAGGGAGATATCCCCACAAAGTGTGCATGTGGGCAAAAGTTTTGCCCAACGGATGTGTGGTGAGTTGGTATAGGCCTAGTAATGCCAAAATAAATGTGCATTTGGTCGGTGTTCAAACCTTGCCAATGTATGTTTATCTTTGGGAGTTGGTTAACGGGGTTATAATGATGATGATCCCTAGAACTTAAAAGCCTATAAAAATACTTCGTCCTCCACTTTGGCTGCCGTAAAGGCAAGGGGATATAGCTAAATAAATGTCATTTGGTGGTGTTCAAACCTTTGCAAGATTTTATCTTTGGAGTTGGTTTCTTGGGGTTATCATGGACCTTAAACAAAAAAAAAAAATATACTCGTGGACTTCCTACCTAAAACAAAAGATATCCCGCCCACAAAGTGTGCATGTAAGGCAAAAGTTTTGCCCAACGGATGTGTGGTGAGTTGGTATAGGCCTAGTAATCCCAAAATAAATGTGCATTTGGTCAGGTGTTCAAACCTTGCCAATGTATGTTTATCTTTGGGAGTTGGTTATCATTATCGATGATGATCCCCGACGCGGGTAGAACTTAAAAGCCTATACGTGTCCTCCACACTTTGGTCGCCGCATGGGATATAGCTAGCTAGTCTAGCATGGACCTTAAACAAAAATAAAAATACTCGCGACTTCCTAAGGCGGAGATATCCCACGCCTACAAAGTGTGCATGTAAGGCAAAAGTTTTGCCCAACGGATGTGTGGTGAGTTGGTATAGGCCTAGTAATGCCAAAATAAATGTGCATTTGGTCGGTGTTCAAACCTTGCCAATGTATGTTTATCTTTGGGGGGTTGGTTACCCATGATCCCCGACGTGGTAGAACTTAAAAGCCTATACGTGTCCACTGGCTGCCGCGAAGGCGTGGATATAACTAGCTAGTGCATGCAAGATTAGTCTAGCATGGACCTTAAACAAAAATAAAAAAATACTGTGACTTCCTAAGGCGGGAGATATCCCCGCCTACAAAGTGTGCATGTAGGCAAAAAGTTTTGTCCAACGGATGTGTGGTGAGTTGGTATAGGCCTAGTAATGCCAAAATAAATGTGCATTTGGTCGGGTGTTCAAACCTTGCCAATGTATGTTTATCTTTGGGAGTTGGTTATCAAGGGATTATGATGATGATCCCGACGTGGTAGAACTTAAAAACCTATATGTCCTCCACTTTAGGCGCCGAAGGCAAAGGTGGGATATAACTAGCTAGTCCGGTACAAGATTAGTCTAGCATGGACCTTAAACAAAAATAAAAAATACTCGACTTCCTAAGGCGGGAGATATCCCGCCTACAAAGTGGCCATGTAAGGCAAAAGTTTTGTCCAAACGGATGTGTGGTGAGTTGGTATAGGCCTAGTAATGCCAAAATAAATGTGCATTTGGTCGGTGTTCAAACCTTGCCAATGTATGTTTATCTTTTGGGAGTTGGTTAATTGGGTTATAATGCGATGATGATCCCAACGGAGAACTTAAAAAGCCTATCGTGTCCTCCACTTTGGTCAGCCGTTGGGATATAGCTAGCTAGTGCATGCAAGATTAGTCTAGCATGGACCTTAAACAAAAAAATAAAAAAAATACTAAGTGACTTCCTAAGGCGGAGATATCCCGCCTACAAAGTGTGCATGTAAGGCAAAGTTTTGCCCCAACGGATGTGTGGTGAGGTTGGTATAAGGCCTAGTAATGCCAAAATAAATGTGCATTTGGTCGTGTTCAAACCTTGCAAGCAATTTTATCTTTGGGAGTTAGTTCTTGAGGGGTTAATACGCCGATCCCCCACGTGAGTGGAACTTAAAGCCTATCGTGTCACTCCACTTGGTCAGCCAGGCAGTGGGATATAGCTAGTTAGTGTTACCAGATTAGTCTATGGACCTTAAACAAAAAAAAAAAATACTGTAAAATCCTCGCCTAGAAAGTGTGCATGGCAAAAAGTTTTGCCTCCAACGGATGTGTGTGAGTTGGTATAGCCTAATGCCAAAATAAATTGCATTTGGTCGGTGTTCAAACCCATGCCAATGTATGTTTATCTTTGGGAGTTTACATCGGGTTATATAATGATGATGATCCCCGGCGTGGGATAGCTGGCTAGTCTCAGACAAGATTAGTCTAGTATGGACCTTTAAAACAAGGATTGACTTCCTAAAGCAGAGATATCTGCCTAAAGTGTAAGGCCAAAGTTTTTGAACTTGATGCATATATTCCTTCCTTTAATTTTAAGGTCCAAAAAATTTGAACACTCACAGGGTTGGAGAACCGTTGCATTTGAAACTTTAATGGACCGCTAGTACCCATGGTTTACAACTTGCTAGGTTTCTATAACAATATTATACATCACTTTCTCCATGCATTGTAAACAAATGTAAATGCCGCAAATGGGCCGAATCTGAGGATTACCTAAAATGAACTTCTATGATCGAATAGCAAAAAGTGCATAATAGTGAAGCGGGCCTTGGAAGAGTCATTGCTTCCAAACGAGATGTTCATTACCATTGAACTATTGAGTGATTTACTTGTTTTGTTTGTATGTTTATCCATTGATTCACATGCTTATCTCTTAAATGATGATTTATATCTTGGAAGATAACTAAAAAGAAAGATCTTAATTAAGATAATGTTTATTGGAAATTGTGTGGTAGATAATAGGATATATAACAAAAATATGGTATAGAAGGTTTTCTTGATCAGTTTGAGTTGATTTGAGTACTTGTCATATATACTTTATTTCTTTAGTATTTCAAAAGTATGTTATGTTTAATGGGTCTTTTAATAGTGCTTCTCTTGTACAGATTTGTTGGCGTAAATGGGTCACTCATTTGGTTTCTACCATGGGATGCACATACTTCTAATTGGAAGCCAATGTGGATGCTGGTATTATGTTCTTAGAAATTTCCATGATGTAGTTTTTGTCACATAATGCCCCGGAACATTTTCAGTTTGCATTTTGGAAGGAATAAAATGAAATGTGCAAATGAGTTGTATAATTCTAAATATGAAACCCTCTTTCATGAAAAAAGGCCAAATTTGATAAATTTCTTTTAATGAAAGCCATCTTCAAACCTTAGCCAGTAGATGATATCGTTTATGCTTTGGGGATGTGCATCAGAGCCCCGGAATGGTCGGCCAAATTCCAATATAGGATTGGAGGATGCCAATGTGCCATGAACCTATTTCTATTTTGGTGGTCGTCCTCCGTTTTTGAAAGAAAAGCATCATAGTGAAGGCTTTTTTATATTTCATAATTTGTAGTGGTACCTACTTATAGGTTAAGACATTATTATCAAGTCTTAAACTTGATAATGGATCCTTGATTAATAATGTTGATAATAAACTTGATCAAGTTTGCTATCCTCACCAATTGGTCTCCATGGACAATAAAACTCTTCTATTCTATTCTAAAGATTTGACATGTAATAATGTCTTAATCTCAAATAAGTGGTACCACTACAAGAATATGTTCTACTATTGGTTTGAAAAACTAGTTGTGACCAAAAATTAGAAGTTTGCATGCACAATCCAGACTGCAACTTCATTCATGTATATTTAATCTTTGGGAGTTGAATCTGTGGGAAGGGGGTATCAATGTGGGGATAAGCTCCCAAATCGGCCTCGAATTCAAGCGTGGTAACGAATACTTAAAAAGCCTATACGAAACTCCACTTTTAGAGGGTAAAACCGCTTTGGAATGAAGGGATATAATGGTCTAATGAACGTGAAAAACCCTAAAGAATTGGTCTGGCATGGATTTGATGAATGGATGGATGGAAATCACTACCTTCGAGGTAGTTTTCCCATATTGCTAGTGCTTATGTTGTATATTTCCCGCTAACAAAGTGTGAGGACGGGATTGTAATGACACCTTTTGTACCAATAGTCCGGGTCCCTGTGGTGAAGTTAGACATAGGGCCTAGTAATGCGAATAAATGTGCATTGGATGGAAAGTTCGTCCTTGCCAATGTGGGTCGCCATATTTGGGAGCATAGTTCTAGCCGGGGTAAACATGTGGATGATCTTATCACAATGTACACAAATAAAGACTATTAGGAGTCCTCCTTTTAATGATCAAGAATCTTTTTTCTCGCGGGTGGGATATTCCCTCAAATTGTTGTATGAGATATATACATATTAGTTATGCACCTTAAACAAAAATAAAAATAACTACAGCGTGACTTCCCGTATTTCCAGATATCTTGCCTACAAAGTGTGTTATAAGGGCAAAGTTTTTATTAAATATGTGGCTCGGGTTGGTAAAAGCCAAATGCTCTTTAAAATAAATTTAGATGTTATTAGGTGTTCAGAAAGTCTTGCCAATGTATGGCTTTATATCTTTTGGGAGTTAGTTCTTTGGGGTTACCACGAATTGATGAAACCATTTCTATACGTAGAACTTAGAAATGTGCTATCGTAGTCCCTCCAGTATTGGGTTTTAAGCTCAAAGCTTTGTAAAGCGATATATCAAGATATAATCTTTGTCTAGGTGAATATCAAAATTGCTCTGGACATCTTCTCGGGATCGTGGTAAAAAAAAATAAAAATACTAAGTGATGTTATTCAAAGTTGAATTATCACGCCTACATTTAAATGTTTATTGTGGAATGCTAAAAAGTTTGCCTCCTATAAGTTCGGATTTTTCATTGTTGGGTTTGTGTTTTAGACCTAGATGGAACAGTGCAAGTCCAATAAGTCTTGCATTTGGTATCCTCGAATTAGTTCAGAAACCTTGCCAATGAAGCTTTATCTTTGCGGGAGGATAATTTTTACCTTGGTTATAACGATGTTAATAATTCATTTTATGGTAGAACTTAAAAATTTATTGTGTCCTCCACTTTTGTAGGACTAGGAGAAATAGCGTTTTAGGATATAGATAGCTATTCAAAACAAGATTGACGTCTAGCATGGCACCGCCATAAACAAAAATAAAAATATAATGTGACTATCACACTTTAGAAAGTGTGCATGTAAGGCAAAGTTTTGCCCAATTGACGGATGAGAGAGTCGCGCCTATGAGTTGATCTAGTTAGGCCTAGTATCATTGCCAAATAAATGTGCCCCTTTAGCTTATATTCAAAACATCCCAATGTATGTTTACTCACTTTCTTATTGGGAATTTATTCGTTCAGGTTATCTCTTTGAGATCCCCGATGGGAAATTAAACGCTATTGGAAGCGGATCTCTTGAAAACAAGAAAAATATTCAAGATTGATTTAAGTTTTAGCATGGACATATGCTCCTAAATTCAACGTTTTAATTTTAAGGTCCAAAATTTTGAAAACACTATGAGGTTGAGAAATTATTTGTTTGTTCATGTAATGGTTTAAAACTTGCTTTTTGTATTACTTATTCCATGCATATAATGTGTCGCAACTTGATTAATTTTAAAATGAACAAAATTTGATCAGATAGCAAGAAGTGCATAGTAAATGGACAGGTTGGGAAGATTCATTGCTTCCAGACGTTAAATTATTTGCATTTGAAACTTGTGGACCTTCTTAGTACCCATAGTTTACAACTTGTTAGGGTTTTTATAACAATATTGTACATCACTTTCTCCATGCATCAAAAGCCAATGAAATCTTGAATCGACATAATACAGTCTGATTACCTAAATGAAACCAAAGATGATCGATCGATATAAAGAAATGCACTAGCAATGGTGGCAGTCTTGGAAGATTCATTGCTTCCTGCACTAGATGTTCTTGTTACCATTGAACTATTGAGCTGATTGCTTGTTTGCATGTTTTGGCATTCATTGATTCACATGCTTATCCTCTTAAATGATGATTTATATCTTGAAGCAATAGCCAAGGAAAGATCTAATTAAAAAATACCGTTTATATTGAGCAGTGTGGCGTGATAATAGGATATATAACAAAAGAAATATGGTGAGAAGGTTTTCGCGTGATCGACTTGAGTTGACGTGAGTACTTGTCATATGAAGTGTCGCCAGCGCAGTTACCAAAGTATGTTATGTTTAATGGGTCACTTTAATAGTTTTCTTTTCTTGTAGAGTTTGCTGACAAGTGGATCACTCATTTGGTCAGTTTACTCATGGGATGTACATATACATTTGATTGGGGAAACCAATGTGGGTTCTTTAAAATTTTAGCATTGTAGTTTTGTCATATAATGCCGTAATATTTTCACTTTGACATTTGGAGGTTGAATAAATGAAACGCAAAATGAGTTGTATAAATTCTAAATATGAAACCCTCTTTCATGAAAAAGGCTCAAGTTTGATAAATTTCTATATATGAAAGCCCCTCTTTCACTTATACGTATAGCCTAATATCGTAAGTTTTGCTTTTGACTTATATGCATCAAGAGTCCAAATGACAGCCAAATTCCACTATAGGAATTGAGGCGATGCCACGCACGTGCGCTGAGTCTCTTATTTCTATTTTTTGGAAAATGACTGTTTTTAAAGAAAAAGCATTATAGTGAAGGCTTTTTATATTTCTACACTTGTAGTGGTACCTACTTATTGGAGGTTAAGACATAATTATCAAGTCTTAAATTTGATAATATTCTTGATTAATAATGTTGATAATAAACTTGATCAAGTTTGCTATATATCAAGCTTAAGACTATAAAAACTCTTTGATATTCCTATTCTATCAAGTTTAAGACTTGATAATAATGTCTTAATCTCAAATAAGTAGGTACACTACAAGTGTAGAATATAAATAAGCCTTCACTATAATGCTTTTTCTTGAAAAACTAGTTCTCAGGATCACCAAAATAGAAGTTTGCATGCACAATCCGTATCTAGCAATTCCCCATGTATACAGGAATGAAAGGTCGGCCGACTACGATGACATGGGAGGCCTCCCCCGACTGGGCCTAATCCAAGGCATGGGGCATTGATGTAACGCAATACAAGTTAATCGCCAAATTTAGCAAGAAAAACCGCTGGAATGGAGGGTAAAATGTTCAAATGAAGGATAGAATGGCCCAATGAAGGTAAAAATCCTAAAGAATCGAAAAGACGGGTAAAAAACTCAAATCGCGTTGCCGCACAAAGCATCAAACTTTGATCGACATCCTTGAAAAGCAAAAAAAATATGCTAGTGGAGCTGCGCGATAGGCGCTAGAATTGGATTAACCCGTATTTACATGACCATATTTATCATGGAAGACATCTAGTGTCGACAGAACGATGGTGTGCTCTCAAAATTACCTTTGTCTCTGGCCAAGGTTACCTGGAAATGTCTTGAATATATGTGGGGAATTCTAACAAGTTTACAAATATGAAAGATAATCTGCATCGTGATACCTGCCAATTGTATTTTCATGGATTCACCTTTATCACATGAGCAAATGCCACGTATGCGTTTAAGGTGAGAAGAAATTAAATACATACGGAAAGTGTTGGAAATACACCCATTCCACTTGAGAAAATACACTTAGAATATTAGTAAGAGGCAGATTTAAACCCCTAGTATACAAAACGGAAAAACCCTTCCAACCACTCACTTGGTTTATAATGGGTCTTCTATGTGAATCCTCGGAATTGCATACATCATGATTTATTTTTATGTCTCTCAAGATGGACTTAATAATTTGGGGTGGTTCTGCCATTGAAGTTTAAGTTAATAATGATGCAATGTTTAAATGGGTGAAGTTTGAATTATTACATCCGAGGTGTATGTTGTAGAGGGTCTAGATTGGATTTACCTAGTTATGCAGATTGGATTTACATTGTTATGATGTAGAGGCTATAAATATTAAGAAGGGCCTACATTGGTTTATATGGTTATGCCTAGATTGGATTTACATGGTTATAATCAAAAGTCTAAGTAGAGGCTAGAAGTTAAAGAAGTCTCCACAATACCTAAAAATGCAAGATAGGGAAAAGAAGAAAAACACACTCTTCATTAGACATGTATGATTGCATATCGAGTTTCAAAGATCAAGAAATGCATTAAAGAAAAATGCAATTCTCGTTACATGGAGCCTAATTCATTGGTGTTTAGGCAACGATGGGCAAAAATAGTTCATGTTCGAACAATGCCTGGATTGAATAAATAAACATGCAAATGAGTTGTATAAATTTCTAAATATGAAACCCCTCTTTCCACCTAAAAAAGGCACAAATATGAAAGCCCTCTTTTCACCTAAAAGCACAAATTTAGATAGGGTGAGCAGATAATATCGTAAGTTTTGCCAAAGAAAATGGCGTGAGCCAAATTCCATTGTGGGATTGAGGCGGATGCCACGTGCACGCGACCACAGTCACGCGAACTAGTTTTAAAAAAAAAAATATTATACTCTAAGGTTTTTATATTCTACATTTCTCAGGCAATAAAATGTGAAGCTTTATGGGGTAGATCGCATTATACAGACCCTCCTTGTGTCGTTGATATCTGGCCCTCCAGGCTTGGATTGAGGGCTGGATTGTTACGTTGAGGGGGCTGTATCTTTATGTCTTGCGAATTGGATTTTTTTCTGCCTCAAGCTAATTTTTGCATAACGCGGGCTTCTGATTGAATCGAGATAATTTTTGGATAACGCGGGGGCTTCTGGATTGAATCGAGATAATTTTGATAACGCGGGGCTTGATTGAATCGAGAAACTGTTTAACCGCAGATTTAGTAGAAGCAGATTTTGGCCCAAATTATTGATAACGCGGGCTTCTGGCTGAACGGTGCAGATCTAACCCCAGGAAATATCGAATTCCCTAGAACCGTTAGATTTAATTCCTCATGAATAAGTAGATGGCTTACGTGAGTTGTTCCTGCATTTGCTGAGAGATGGCGATGGCGAGAGGGCGATCTATGAAGGATTGGAAGCAGTTTTTCTGAGCTCCGGCGTTGATTCATGCAATTTACTTCACTATGTGATTGCATTAGCAGACGTTGAAGAGCTGAGGCGGAATAAAAGTATCTCTGATCGCGCACTTGATAGCCTCCACTTCAACAACTGGAGGATCCATGCCCTGCTCTCTAGGCATCCAACAACAATCAAAAGGTTTGTCAGATTTAGATTTGCATAAACAAGAAGTTGTAAAAACTAAAGAAGACGAAAAGATGATATCTATAGAACGAAAAGTGGAAGAGGGTACAAGAAAGAGCAGGACAGAAAGAAAATCCAGAGGCCAGACATGCCAAAGATCCAAGATCAGTTATCAAACCTAAGATCCAAGTCCAAAAAGAAGCTGAATCTGAAGTTAGCATTTCAGACGAAAAAGATTATATCCATCAAGCGAAAATTGGAAGAGGAGTACAAAAAAAGCGCTAAGACATAAAGAGACAACACACAATCGGTAATCGGGAATCCACTTAGCAAGAAGCAGCCTCCATCTAGCAAGATCAGAGTCAAGAAGAAGTTTAAAAGTTGGAGATTATAAGAAAAAACAAAGCAAGGGATATGCACAGGATGCTCTTCTTTGG